>WNGS01165318.1:26921389-26935512 GCA_020271785.1 Procambarus virginalis
GCCCGGCGTCACCCTGGCGCCACCACCCCCGGCGCCACCACCCCCGGCGCTACCACCCCGGCGCCACCAACCCTGGCGCCACCACCCCGGTGCCACCACCCCCGCGCCACCAACCCTGGCGCCACCACCCCTGACGCCACCACCCCCGGCGCCACCACCCCGGCGCTACCAACCCTGGCGCCACCACCCCTGGTGCCACCACCCCTGGTGCCACCACCCCCGGCGCTACCAACCCTGGCGCCACCACCCCTGGTGCCACCACCCCTGGTGCCACCACCCTTGGCGCCACCAACCCTGGCGCCACCACCCCTGGCGCCACCACACCTGGTGCCACCACCCCTAATGCCACCACCCCCGGCGTCACTAACCCTGGCGCCACCACCCCCGGCGCCACCACCCCCGGCGCTACCACCCCCTGCGCCACCAACCCTGGCGCCACCACCCCTGGCGCCACCACCCCCGGCGCCACCAACCCTGGCGCCACCACCCCTGACGCCACCACCCCCGGCGCCACCACCCCCGGCGCTACCAACCCTGGCGCCACCACCCCTGTTGCCACCACCCCTGGTGCCACCACCCCCGGCACCACCAACCCTGGCGCCACCACCCCTGGCGCCACCACCCCCGGCGCCACCACCCCTGGTGCCACCACCCCCGGCGCCACCAACCCTGGCGCCACCACCCCTGGTGCCACCACCCCTGGTGCCATCACCCTCGGCGCTACCAACCCTGGCGCCACCACCCCTGGAGCCACCACCCCCGGCGCCACCACCCCCGGCTCCACCACCCCCGGCGCCACCAACCCTGGCGCCACCACCCCTGGCGCCACCACCCCCGGCGCCACCACCCCCGGCTCCACCACCCCCGGCGCCACCAACCCTGGCGCCACCACCCCCGGCGCCACCAACCCTGGCGCCACCACCCCTGGCGCCACCACCCCCGGCGCCACCACCCCTGGTGCCACCACCCCCGGCGCCACCAACCCTGGCGCCACCACCCCTGGTGCCACCACCCCTGGTGCCACCACCCCTGGTGCCATCACCCCTGGTGCCACCACCCCTGGCGCCACCACCCCTGGTGCCACCACCCCTGGTGCCATCACCCCTGGTTCCACCACCCCTGGTGCCATCACCCCTGGTGCCACCACCCTGGTGCCATCACCCCTGGTGCCATCACCCCCGGCGCCACCAACCCTGGCGCCATCACCCCTGGCGCCACCACCCCCGGCGCCACCAACCCTGGCGCCACCACCACCGTCATACCTGTTCATTAACCTTGGAGTGGCCCTGGCGACACAACACCACCACTGGTGACTCCTGCCCCAGCGGCCGGCCCTGGTGACAGGTGTACCATGAAAGGTAAACTTGTCATTAAATCAATTCACGCCTCGTGGCCACAAATTGAAAATTACCGATAGAGACAGTAGACTGGCTGGCCACATGTGTGGGTCCTGGTGTGTGTCAGGTGTGGTGGGTGTGGACCAGCTGATAAGTGGGTCGGGGAGATGGTTTGGGAGGGTTGCAATCTGCAGTTGTTTTCACAGCAAGTAACCGGCTCTATCAGTAGAGGACTAGAGCTGGAGGCTACACTATGAGAGCCGACGCAGGTGTTGAGTGTTGTTGAGGTGTACAAACACCCGTGTGTGGGGGGGGGAGGGGGAGGGGTTATTGTTGGAGTTGTGGTGTTGATGGTGTGTGTTGGGGGCGGGTCGTGGGCTGGAATATTGTGATCCATAGTTACTCATCCGCTCTACCACCAGGGTGGTGGTGGTGGGTGACTCTCCACTTAGTGGTGGTGGTGGTGGTGGTGGTGGTGGGTGACTCTCCACTTAGTGGTGGTGGTGGTGGTGGTGGTGGTGGTGGTGGGTGACTCTCCACATAGTGGTGGTGGTGGGTGACTCTCCACATAGTGGTGGTGGTGGGTGACTCTCCACATAGTGGTGGTGGTGGGTGACTCTCCACTTAGTGGTGGTGGTGGTGGTGGTGGTGGTGGTGGTGGTGGTGGTGGTGGGTGACCTCTCCACTTAGTGGTGGTGGTGGTGGTGGTGGTGGGTGCCTCACTACTTGGATAGTGATGGTGGTGGTGGTGGTGGTGGTGGTGGTGGTGGGTGCCTCACTACTTGGATAGTGATGGTGGTGGTGGTGGTGGTGGTGGTGGTGGTGGGTGCCTCACTACTTGGATAGTGATGGTGGTGGTGGTGGTGGTGGTGGTGGTGGGTGCCTCACTACTTGGATAGTGATGGTGGTGGTGGTGGTGGTGGTGGGTGCCTCACTACTTGGATAGTGATGGTGGTGGTGGTGGTGGTGGTGGTGGGTGCCTCACTACTTGGATAGTGATGGTGGTGGTGGTGGTGGGTGCCTCACTACTTGGATAGTGATGGTGGTGGTGGTGGTGGTGGTGGGTGCCTCACCTTGGATAGTGATGGTGGTGGTGGTGGGTGGTGGTGGTGGGTGGTGGTGCCTCACTTGGATGGTGATGGTGGTGGTGGTGGTGGTGGTGGTGGTGGTGGGTGCCTCACCACTTGGATAGTGATGGTGGTGGTGGTGGTGGTGGTGGTGGTGGTGGTGGTGGGTGCCTCACCACTTGGATAGTGATGGTGATGGTGGTGATGGTGGTGATGGTGGTGGTGGTGGTGGTGGTGGTGGTGGGTGCCTCACCACTTGGATGCGGTAGTTTATCAAACAACTCGTCAAGATCATTACCAGAGTACAGAGAAAAGCTGGTATTGATTGTGGGTGCGAACATCAACAGTGTGACTGACAGACACATACACACACAAACACACTATTGACCAGGAACAGGATTCATCAAGCACTCCTTACGAAACCTGTACATCTTTCCTCAATCATGGCGGCTTGGTTCACATGTATTAAAGAGTTTATGAGCTCCGAAGCGCTACGAAGTTACATACAATAACAACTTTGGGTTGTGATATTTCTTTCCTTGCAAACTCTTTAATAAATGTAAACAAGGCCACTACAATTAAGGAAAGATGTACAGGTTTCGTAAGAGGTCAGAACTCATTGACTTTATATAAGTGTCCAGGACGGCCCAAAACGTTGTGAACTCCGTGTCATATGTGTGGGTAAATATATTTATTCATACCCACGATATTGCTAGTTATTCTCTGCGAAGCATCTTGATTAAATTAAATTTTAATTTTGACCCGAGGGGCGAGTTTATTGGGCAGCGCCACTCATCTTGTGAGTGGACACACCGCCATAGCAGCATGTACAACACTCACCAATAGGAAGAAAACCCGCTGGGTTGTTCATCCTGTAACTTGTACCCAGACACAGCTAGGACTTCTTAACTGTCTCAAGTGAACAGCTCCTCAAACAAGAATATTAACATCTGTCAACCCTTAAAATCTTACGTTATCTTGCGGCTGCAAAATGGGGGAATTTTTTAAGAAAAGTATCAATATTTGACAAACAGTATTTTCCTAACTCAAACAATGTGGGGTTTATTATTCTATACATATTTCTAATGTCCCTCAGGTGTTCACATTCACGTAGATAGTGGTCAAGGCGGTGTACGTCACTCTCAACACAGATTCTGCAATTCCGTTGCTCAACTGTTGTTTCCATTTCGAATCTCCATTAATATTTGTATCCATGACGGATTCTCGCTATTACTGATTCTCTCCCGCGGCCAACTCCTCTTCGTCCATAATGATTGGGATTGCCACCTGCAACCATGTTGTACCATCGTACAGATTCACTGGTTTGTGCTTCTATCCTCCTTTCCTCAGTTACCTTGTCACGGTGATGTTGCCTGACAATACCTCTAATTTGTAGAAGTCTTTTGGGTATGAAGTATTCAGTATGGTCTCCTTCAGAACCTTCAGCAGCCAGCACATCTGCTCGTTCATTCCCACATATCCCAACATGGGAGGGGATCCACAGAAGCTTGATGACTCTTCCCTGGTTGGTTAGTACCCTCACAGCTCTCTTGATCTCAGCGACTATCACAAGATTTACGGCCCGATTTTTACTTAGGCTTTGTAGCTCTGCTTTTGAATCAATGCAGATCACTGCGCCATTAGTGTTTCGTTCAAGGAATCATAACGCCATAACAATGGCAGTTAGCTCAACTTGCGTTGAAGAGGCATAGTTCTCAATACGCGCATTCTCTTCATTTCCGCGTTGAAAGACATTATTCCTAATTACAGTGTATGCTGCACCAGCCCAACCATTTTTTTTTTATTATTTTCTACCACAGACGTGGCCATACATTTACAATGCTAACCAGCATATATACATTTTCTTCTGTCCTCCATGGACAGGGTTAGAGATGTGTTAAACATATAGTTCAAGGGTTTATTGAACAATCAACCACAGAAGGTGGTTCGGTGCTTTTAAAATGCTAAGCTAACCTATATACGTAAATGCATAGATACACATATTTACGTATGCCCTACATAAAGTGTTCGATGTGTTTTTTACATAGTGTCATTAATGTGCATTTACAAATGTGAAATGTAATTCTGATAAGCTTCCACATATACTTTATGCACATACATATACGTACACACACACACATATATGTACATATACATATATACACACACATGCATTCATATACAAAAAAGGTGACAGACAAGAGGTACTGAACTACAGGCCAGTGTCCTTAACTTGTATACCATGCAAGGTGATGGAGAAGATTGTGAGAAAAAACCTAGTAACACATCTGGAGAGAAGAGACTTCGTGACAACCCATTAACATGGGTTCAGGAAGGGTAAATCTTGCCTTACAGGCTTAATAGAATTCTACGATCAGGTGACAAAGATTAAGCAAGAAAGAGAAGGATGGGCGGACTGCATTTTTTTGGACTGTCGGAAAGCCTTTGACACATTACCCCATAAAGGTTGATGTATAAGCTGGAGAAACAGGCAGGAGTAACTGGTAGGGCGCTCCAATGGATAAGGGAGTACCTAAGCAATAGGAAGCAGAGAGTTACAGTAAGGGGTGAGACCTCAGACTGGCGTGAAGTCACCAGTAGAGTCCCATAGAGCTCTGTACTCGGACCTATCCTGTTTCTGATATACGTAAATAATCTCCCAGAGGGTATAGACTCATTCCTCTCAATGTTTGCTGACGACGCCAAAATTATGAGAAGGATTAAGACAGAGGAGGACAGCTTGAGGCTTCAAGAAGACCTGGACAAGCTGCAGGAATGGTCGAACAAATGGTTGTTAGAGTTTAACCCAAGCAAATGTAATGTAATGAAGATAGGGGTAGGAAGCAGGAGACCAGATACAAGGTATCATTTGGGAGACGAAATACTTCAGGAGTCAGAGAGAGAGAAAGACTTGGGGGTTGATATCACGCCAGACCTGTCTCCTGCAGCTCATATCAAGAGGATAACATCAGCGGCATATGCCAGGTTGGCTAACATAAGAACGGCATTTAGAAACTTGTGTAAGGAATCTTTCAGAACATTATATACCACATATGTCAGACCAATCCTGGAGTATGAGGCTCCAGCATGGAGTCCATATCTAGTCAAGCATAAGACTAAACTGGAAAAGGTTCAAAGGTTTGCCACCAGAATAGTACCCGAGCTGAGAGGTATGAGCTACGAGGAGAGACTACGGGAATTAAACCTCACTTCGTTGGAAGACAGAAGAGTTAGGGGGGACATGATCACCACATTCAAGATTCTCAAGGGAATCGACAGGGTAGATAAAGACAAGTTATTTAACACAAGGGGCACACGCACTAGGGGACACAGATGGAAACTGAGTGCCCAAATGAGCCACAGAGATATTAGAAAGAACTTTTTTAGTGTCAGAGTGGTTGACAAATGGAATGCATTAGGAGTGATGTGGTGGAGGCTGACTCCATACACAGTTTCAAGTGTAGATATGATAGAGCCCAGTAGGCTCAGGAACCTGTACACCTGTTGATTGACGGTTACCTGGTTGATACCTGGTTGATGGGGTTCTGGGAGTTCTTCTACTCCCCAAGCCCGGCCCGAGGCCAGGCTTGACTTGTGAGAGTTTGGTCCACTAGGCTGTTGCTTGGAGCGGCCCGCAGGCCCACATACCCACCACAGCCCGGTGGGTTGAGAGGCGGGACCAAAGAGCCAGAGCTCAACCCCCGCAAGCACACCTAGGTGAGTACATTTGTCTCTTTTACTCTGACACGGTGAGATAGCTGATAGAAAAACTAGTGGGCAATTAAGCACTTAATCACTGAAGGTGATTAAGGTGCTTTTACAAGCTCAGGTTATACAGTTACATCACATACATACATTGTATAATTGATACATTACATAGTTAATCTTGGGTACAAGTCCAATATATCATCAAGTGTTCCAGTACTCATATAGTAATTACCCAGTTCAGAATACCTTAGCCCAGGAGGGCGAAAGTCAGTACCATTGACAGGATTAGATGACCCGTCAGTATAGATTTGATCTAGTTCATCTTCGGCTTCTTTATAAATTTCCCTGAGATACTTGTGCCTAATTTCTTGTGGTAACATGTTGGATTTTTTCGTTGCCATTTCATTGATGATAATCTTGCATGAGTCATCCTCCCACGGAGGTAACCTCTCTACAGGCAGGACCTCACGGGCTTGCTCAAGCAGGTGAAGCTCTTCGAGGTAGCAGGCTGATCTGTGATGCCATTTTTTGCTTCTCCTGTTTCCTCCTGTAAGTAACACAGAACTCAGTTCTTTCTTGGCAATATCATTGTATTAAGGATCTCTGGCTATCCTAATTGCAAGCTTAGCATTCAGTTCCTTAATTCTGCTTTTAACACCGGGGAGGGACAGCTCCTCTCGTAGATTAAACGATTTGGCATTTCTTGGAACTCCAAGAATGATTGTGATGGCTTCATTTTGTATGTTTTCAAGCCTTTTAATATAGCTTAGGGAGTAGGTGCATAAAACTGGCGCGGCATAGTCTATGACGGAGCGCACATAGGCTGTGTACATCATTTTAAGCACGGCAATAGAGGCTCCATGTCCATTCCAGGTCATAGCTTTCAGTGCCCCGAGTCGACTTTTGGATGTTCCTATGAGTTGATTGAGCTCCTATTTCTTCCCGTTGTTAGAGCCGATAGTGACTCTAAGGTACCGATTGTGGTCAACCCATTCAAGTGTTACACCAAAAATTTATAGTTCTTCATTCCCCCCCCCCCCCTTCCCGCTTGTGATGATTCAATTTCTTTCTTTATTATGCACCCCATACCCATCCCGTGGGCGGTGGTGTAAAGGATACAGAGGCACATAATCGGTTCAGGAACTGAACCCTCTAGTTCGTTTAGCTAAGCAAATAACAATGTTTGACGCTAGTTACAAAATTATCAATGTTGTATACACATGTACACACCCTCATACATACATGTACATATATATATACGTATACACATATACATACACATACATATCTAATCACCCACACAAATACACACATCAAGAATCTTTGTGTCACAAGTGACATTACAAGAGGCTCACAACAGTCACTATACAAGGCACTTTACATCTATAGTGAGTCACACAGTTACTAGTCTTGCTGCACACCCACCCAACTGGGCGGCAGCTTTACAGTCATGTGCATGCATTACCGACAGTAAGCAAATTTTGGATACTTCGCTAAAATTTCGGGCAGCACATCATTGTGAATGAAGTACTTACACATTTCTTGGACACTATTGATGGTGTTATCTCTAAATTCCGCAATTTTTTCACATTCCATTATATAATGACGCAAAGTATGCGAATAGTTCTGCTGACAGAGTTTACATTTAGTCAAATCTACATCAGCAGATGTTACAAACTCCCAGAGGTACTTGTAGCCGAGCCTAAGCCTAGCAGTGGTAACATCTAGAAGTCTGCTAACATTATTGGATGACCCATAGACGTGCGGTTCTTCATGCATAATAGAATGATGATAGATGGAGTAACTGGTGTGAATTTCACTTTGCCTCAAGCCTCCGAAATTTAGTTGATGTTCCTGGGATATTACTGCCCTCAGGCTGCTCAAAGGCAGTCCAAGTTGGTAATCAATTCCCTCTTTACGAGCAAAAGTCTTGGCTAGCTCATCAGTTCTATCATGCATTCGGAGACCAATATGGGAAGGAATCCACAGGAGACAAACTCTGACTCCATCATTGATTATTTCACTATATCTGTGTCTAGCTTCAGAGATAAGCACGTCACAGTTATGCCTTGGGGAGCTGAGGGCAGTCAAGGATGACAAGGAGTCACTTACAATTAGCGTGTCAACTTTGGATTCATATACGCGCTCTAGTGCAAGGATTATGGCAACCAATTCTGTTTGAAGAGTGGAGGCCCAGTTACTTAGTCTCGCTCCACACTCATGGGAGATGGAACCATCTCTCCCTGTCACAACAACTGCACTTCCAGCTGCACCATAGGACTGATGCAAGGATCCATCAGTGTAAATAATCTGGGAAAGGGAGCGCTCTCTGACTAAAGCATCAATTTGGCTTAAGGCATTGTACTTTGCTTCTTGTCGAAGCAAGGCCTGTTCTTTAATCAGCTTCTTGGGTGGGAAAGGGGGAACAGTAATTTGGAAAGGAGTGATCTCCCATGGGGCAGGAAAGTGTTGTTGTTGTCGCTCTTGGTGGGGGTGATGAAAGTTATACATTCTGAGCACATTGGCAGTTACAGTAATCCATTTGGAGGGATGCTGACCTTCAAGGAAGAAGGCTTGGAGGGCTTCAGTGCAGGGGTTAGGGTGGGTTAGCCTAAGCATCTTGATACCAATTAAAGCATTAATTTCAGTGATACGATCACTTACACATGAAATATTCAGTTCCTTCCTCATGTTTAGTAATTTAGTTGTACGGGGGCATCCGAGGATAATCCTCATGGCTTCGTTTTGCATCTTTTCCAGCCCTCCAAGCATTCTCTCAGGCACTAGAGCAAGCATGGGTGCAGCATAATCAATCAGAGACCTAATATATGAGAGATACATCATTTTGACAATTCTCACATTTGCACCATAGCTTGGATGGTAGCCTGCCACAGCCTTGAGAGCACGGAGCCTCTCTCTACATTGGCGACCCAGTCTGGCTACAACATTGCGGTACAGTGGAACTTCAAGACCAAGGTATTTGTATCTGGTTACATAGTCGAGCAGAGAGCCATCATGCAACTGCATTTTGCGAACGGCCCCACCCCGCCTGGGTGGGCGTCGGTTCAGGATCTTTGTTTTCTCTACTGAGATGACCAAGCCTAGTTCCTGACATGTGTGCAATACAGAGTTCAGAACATTTTGGGTGTTGGTATACCCATTGGTGTGGATCAGTATATCATCCGCATAGCTAATGATGTGTTCGCTTGGGCTCCTAGTTACTGAGTTTAGAAGTGCATTGATTAACACATTGAACAGAGTAGGACTGAGGACACCTCCCTGTGGAGTGCCAAGTTCAAAATCTCTCGTTACACTCCTATGCCCTTGGAATAGTACAGATGACTTCCTGTTGGATAGATAGCCTCTTATCCACCGTAAAAGCCATCCTCCAACATTCATTTTAGCAAGTTCGCTCAGAATGACGAGTGGGTTAGCAATGTCAAAGGTTGACTTAAGATCTAGGAAAATGGTGTATGACCTATCAGTATGCAGGGTGAGGAATGTGGTGATACAGTGATGTACACTCTTTCCATGCGTAAAGCCATATATCTGGGGAGACAACATGTTACTAATTCTGTAAAGGAGACGGTTGAGAACCATCCTCTCAAGACACTTACAAAGACAACTAGTGAGGGAGATTGGGCGAAAAGCACTCTGCTGGTTTGGTTTAGGAATGGGAATAATAAGACTGTTGGTCCATGACTTTGGAAGCTCCCCAGTTACATAGCTCATATTATACAATTCTAGCAAGGGATTCCCTGGAACTAGCAGAAGCATACGCAATATGCCGTAAGTAACTCCATCCTCCCCGGGTGATGTAGCTTTGCCTTTATGTAGAGCAGAGTCTAGTTCGTATTCAGTAAAAAGCATGTCACAGTCATCCTGAGAGAATGCTTTTGTCTTGTTTGTGGAGAGAGTGAAACCGTGTTCAACACATTTCCATCTAAGGAGTTCAATGGACTGTTTAATTTTTCCCAAAGTGGGAGCTTGTATTAGGACATCATCTGCATTCCCCACTTGTTGCGTCCCTTCCGGAAAATCAATATTTGCAATGGCGTTCGTAAGTCCATTGAATAGTGAGGGGCTTAAGACTCCTCCTTGGAGGTCCCGAGTTCCATATTCATTGCTCTGGAGACTGCTCCATTGAAGCAGACCTTGGCTTTCCTCCCTGTAAGGTAGTCTTCAACCCATTTCATGCATCTCCCCTTGACACCCATGCATGCAAGCTCGTCCAGGATCGCAATCCCCTGCGCTTTGTCGAAGGCTCCTTTGATGTCAAGAAATACAGAGTACCTAGCCGTGTCATTAGCCAAGTAGTTAACTATACAATTTGCTGTGCTCCGTCCTTTAACAAATCCATTGACCTCCTCACCTAGCCTTCCTATTTTATGCAACAGTCGGTTTAGGAAGATCCTTTCAAGCATCTTGCAAGTGCATGACACGAGACTGATAAGGCTGTAATTGCCAGGGTCATTGGGCTTCGGTATGGGAGCAATTATTGCGTGTTTCCATTGTGTGGGCAACACTCCACTTAGGAATGACTTGTTGAACAGGTGGAGTAGTGGATTCCCAGACACTTCACACAGTGCATTGAGTATGTCGATAATCACAGCCTCTTGTCTCGATTTGCCATTATGTAAAAATATGTAATTGATTTCCCTTACCAGAAACGTAAAAAAAAATTATTTTGCCAAGCCAGAAACTTAAAAAATGCAACTGTTTGACCCCAAGCCACCAACTTACTATATTCTGGCTTTCGCATAGAAAACGTCAGTATTACGGTGTGTTATTTTTTTTACTAATGCGTCGTATTTTTAACGAGTTGGTTCTCTTGATCATAACTTATGGTGGAATTCAAACCTAGGCAAAGGATCTGCAACTGGTTGGGTTATTATCACCATGTGTATGTGTGTGTGTGTGTGTGTGTGTGTGTGTGTGTGATCCAGGGAGCACCACTGGCAGATAACGGCAGAACTAGCTTCCACACTGGTCATAACGATGACTACTAATAGATGCCGACCATAAAAAAAAATTATCTCAACACTTCCCAACTTTACGTATATGACATCCGCATATATAATGAAGAATGCCGCCTCCAATGTATTGCAGAGATTGTAAACATGGCGAGTGTCCACAGGGTGAAGGTCAGGCATCAGAGTATTGGCAGTAGGACCGCGGGGTTATGACCTGGATACAAAGACATGCAACATGCATGAGATGGAGAATATGGCGAAATAAGAGAGGCTCACTTCGCAATTTTTGGGACATGCTGTATATGCATCATGTTTAGGACGTGTTGTTACTGCAGGTGGTGGGAGATGTACATTCAGAGTGCCAGTGCCTGTATATCCAGAGTGCCAGTGCCTGTATATCCAGAGTGCCAGTGCCTGTATATCCAGAGTGCCAGTGCCTGTATATCCAGAGTGCCAGTGCCTGTATATCCAGAGTGCCAGTGCCTGTACATCCAGAGTGCCAGTGCCTGTATATACAGAGTGCCAGTGCCTGTATATCCAGAGTGCCAGTGCCTGTATATCCAGAGTGCCAGTGTCTGTATATCCAGAGTGCCAGTGCCTCTATATACAGAGTGCCAGTGCATGTATATCCAGAGTACCAGTGCCTGTATATCCAGAGTGCCAGTGTCTGTATATCCAGAGTGCCAGTGCCTCTATATCCAGAGTGCCAGTGCCTGTATATCCAGAGTGCCAGTGCCTGTACATCCAGAGTGCCAGTGCCTGTATATACAGAGTGCCAGTGCCTGTATATCCAGAGTGCCAGTGCCTGTATATCCAGAGTGTCAGTGTCTGTATATCCAGAGTGCCAGTGCCTCTATATATACAGAGTGCCAGTGTCTGTATATCCAGAGTGCCAGTGCCTGTATATCCAGAGTGCCAGTGTCTGTATATCCAGAGTGCCAGTGCCTGTATATCCAGAGTGCCAGTGCCTGTATATCCAGAGTGCCAGTGCCTGTATATCCAGAGTGCCAGTGCCTGTATATCCAGAGTGCCAGTGCCTGTACATCCAGAGTGCCAGTGCCTGTATATCCAGAGTGCCAGTGCCTGTATATCCAGAGTGCCAGTGCCTGTATATCCAGAGTGCCAGTGCCTGTATATCCAGAGTGCCAGTGTCTGTACATCCAGAGTGCCAGTGCCTGTATATCCAGAGTGTCAGTGCCTGTATATCCAGAGTGCCAGTGCCTGTATATCCAGAGTGCCAGTGCCTGTATATCCGGACTTGACAGCTACGAATCGTAGCCTGTTTTAATTTGAAGCATTTTCAACATTTTTTTCCTGTATGGAATATAATATTCGATGTAATTAAATTTGGTTAATTTAAAGCTTCGCGCCAGTTAGTGTATGTTAAAATGTCTGGTGGAATTTGCTAGTTTTTTTGCAGGAATTTGCACAGAGGAATTTTTTTGTTTGTGTATTTTGCTGCTGCTCGTTGGAGATAATTAGTTTAATTTAGCTTGTTTATGTATTAGTGTATAAGGTGTCAGGGGTTAGTTAGGTGTCAGGAGTTAGTTAGGTGTCAGTGATTAGTTAGGTGTCAGGAGTTAGTTAGGTGTCAGGAGTTAGTTAGGTGTCAGGAGTTAGTTAGGTGTCAGGAGTTAGTTAGGTGTCAGGAGTTAGTTAGGTGTCAGGAGTTAGTTAGGTGTCAGGAGTTAGTTAGGTGTCAGGAGTTTGTTAGGTGTCAGTGATTAGTTAGGTGTCAGGGATAAGCGAAGTGTTAAGTCCTGGGATCACCAACACAGGTCCTGGGATCACCAACACAGGTCCTGGGATCACCAACACAGGTCCTAGGATCACCAACACACAGGTCCTGGGATCACCAACACAGGTCCTGGGATCACCAACACAGGTCCTAGGATCACCAACACAGGTCCTAGGATCACCAACACAGGTCCTAGGATCACCAACACAGGTCCTAGGATCACCAACACAGGTCCTAGGATCACCAACACAGGTCCTAGGATCACCAACACAGGTCCTAGGATCACCATCACACAGGTCCTAGGATCACCATCACACAGATCCTAGGATCACCATCACACAGGTCCTGGGATCACCAACACACCGGTCCTGGGATCACCAACACATCGGTCCTGGGATCACCAACACACAGGTCCTGGGATCACCAACACACAGGTCCTGGGATCACCAACACACAGGTCCTGGGATCACCAACAGGTCCTGGATCACCAACACAGGTCCTAGGATCACCAACACAGGTCCTAGGATCACCAACACAGGTCCTGGGATCACCAACACAGGTCCTGGGATCACCAACACACAGGTCCTGGGATCACCAACACAGGTCCTAGGATCACCAACACAGGTCCTAGGATCACCAACACAGGTCCTAGGATCACCAACACAGGTCCTGGATCACCAACACAGGTCCTAGGATCACCAACACAGGTCTAGGATCACCAACACAGGTCCTAGGATCACCAACACAGTCCTAGGATCACCAACACAGGTCCTAGGATCACCATCACACAGGTCCTAGGATCACCATCACACAGGTCCTGGGATCACCACACACACGGTCCTGGATCACCAACACACCGTCCTGGGATCACCAACACACAGATCCTGGATCACCAACACACAGGTCCTGGGATCACCACACACAGGTCCAGGGATCACCAACACAGGTCCTTGGATCACCAACACAGGTCCTAGGATCACCACACAGGTCCTAGGATCACCAACACAGGTCCTGGGATCACCACACAGGTCCTAGGATCACCAACACAGGTCCTAGATCACCAACACAGGTCCTAGGATCACCACACAGGTCCTGAGATCACCAACACAGGTCCTAGGATCACCAACACAGGTCCTAGGATCACCAACACAGGTCCTGGGATCACCAACACAGGTCCTAGGATCACCAACACAGGTCCTAGGATCACCAACACAGGTCCTGGGATCACCATCCAAAACTAAAACACTCCAAACAGCTGATATTTTTCTCTACTTAAATCTGAAAAGGTTTCATTGTCATA
>WNGS01165318.1:26961365-26973700 GCA_020271785.1 Procambarus virginalis
TGATGAGGTGCCACAGCCGACAACCTCCTCCAGATTACCTGACAAGCACGTTCAGGCAAGTGGTCAGCCCTCAGCTGACAGCGTTGAGCAGTGGTCAGCCCTCAGCTGACAGCGTTGAGGCAAGTGGTCAGCCCTCAGCTGACAGCGTGAGGCAAGTGGTCAGCCCTCGGCTGACAGCGTTGAGGCAAGTGGTCAGCCCTCAGCTGACAGCGTTGAGGAAATGGTCAGCCTCAGCTGACTCCGCCAAATTTTTAACCTTTGAAGACGAAGACGAAATCTCATTCCTCGCAATTTTCGACGCTTACACTGTCAGCGACTTCTCGCAGGTGAATACTTGAGCACCAGTAGGTCCCTGTCCTTAGTCCAGTGTACAGGTACCGGCTTAGTCTATCAGCGTACAGGTACTGGCTTAGTCTGTCAGTGTACAGGTACTGGCTTAGTCTGTCGTTGTACAGGTACTGGCTTAGTCTGTCAGTGTACAGGTACTGGCTTAGTCTATCAGTGTACAGGTACTGGCTTAGTCTGTCAGTGTACAGGTACTGCTTAGCCTGTCGTTGTACAAGTACTGGCTTAGTCTGTCAGTGTACAGGTACTGGCTTAGTCTGTCATTGTACAGGTACTGGCTTAGTCTGTCAGTGTACAGGTACTGGCTTAGTCTGTCGTTGTACAGGCACTGGCTTAGTCTGTCATTGTACAGGTACTGGCTTAGTCTGTCAGTGTCCAGGTACTGGCTTAGTCTGTCAGTGTACAGGTACTGGCTTAGTCTGTCAGTGTACAGGTACTGGCTTAGTCTGTCAGTGTACATGTACTGGCTTAGTCTGTCAGTGTACAGGTACTGGCTTAGTCCGTCAGTGTACAGGTACTGGCTTAGTCTGTCAATATACAGACACTGGCTTAGTCTGTCAATATACAGACACTGGCTTAGTCTTTCATTGTACAGGTACTGGCTTAGTCTGTCAATATACAGACACTAGCTTAGTCTGTCAGTGTACAGGTACTGGCTTAGTCTGTTAGTGTACAGGTACCGGCTTAGTCTGTCAATATACAGACACTGGCTTAGTCTGTCAGTGTACAGGTACTGGCTTAGTCTGTCAGTGTACAGGTACTGGCTTAGTCTGTCAATATACAGACACTGGCTTAGTCTGTCAGTGTACAGGTACTGGCTTAGTCTGTCAGTGTACAGGTACTGGCTTAGTCTGTCAATATACAGACACTGGCTTAGCCAAAATACAAACACTAGCTAAGACTTTCAATATTCAGGCGACACAATATGCAAATAATCTGAATGTATTTGTATATATATATATATATATATATATATATATATATATATATATATATATATATATATATATGAAAGTTCAGGTGTCACTATGAGTGCTCAGGTGTGCACAAGTGCTCACAGGTGCTCACAAGTGCTCACAGGTGAACGAGTGGCACCAGCGGTTCCTGGTAAATGGCCTTCAAGCAATGAAATAGTGCATATGATTTGTAAATCTCAACCAGGTAGAGAGAGAGAGAGAGAGAGAGAGAGAGACAGACAGACAGACAGACAGACAGACAGACAGACAGACAGACAGACAGACAGACAGACAGACAGACAGACAGACAGATATTAGAGTGAATTAGTAAATAAATCGTTTTCCGTTGCAACCTCCACATATTACAAACACCAACAGATTTGTGTATCCAGAGCCAAGGTGTCAAGAGTTCCCATCAAACACATTGATTAATACGCGTGTCGACTGATGAAATTAAACTGATCAATATATAATATTTAATATTATTGTTAGTATGTTTTCAGGCATTTGGATCCTGGGAGATTCGAACTCAGGCCTCAAGAGTACGAGACTGATGGTCTAGCAACCCCACCATGGGTGCTCACCATACAACCCGTCCTCGCAAATTCGTATAGTCAATATTGACTTATTAGTTACGTGCATAGGTGACATACTAAACATAATAGTTTCCATTGAAAAGCTTCATAGAAAACACCGACCTTACCTAACCTACCCTACTTAGTATGTTAAAATAAGCATCTTATAGCTTCGTAATTACAATTGTTACTTAACCTATTATAGGTATAGGTTAGGTAATAATTGTAATTACGAAGCAATAAGATGCTTATCTTAACATACTAAGTAGGTTAGGTAAGTTCGGTGTTTTCTATGAAGCTTTTCAAGGGAAACTATTATGTTAAGTATGTCACCTATGCACATATTTAATAAGTCAATATTGGCTATACGAATTTGCGAGGACGGGTTGCACCATAAGGAAGGATCTCGTTAAGCATCTTGATAAAATAATAATAATAAAAAAAACGTGCAAATTCGCCAACGTAACCAGAACGTTCGTTTAAGGTTTTTATGACGTTCGTTTGACGTTATTTTGACGTTTGTTTAACGTTATTATAACGTCTATTTAACGTTATTATGAAGTCAGAATAGTTGTAGTAATATTACGTCAGCAGCTGGAGGAGGTTGAGTGACAACGTCAGCAGCTGGAGGAGGTTGAGTGACAACGTCAGCAGCTGGAGGAGGTTGAGTGACAACGTCAGCAGCTGGAGGAGGTTGAGTGACAACGTCAGCAGCTGGATGAGGTTGAGTGACAACGTCAGCAGCTGGTGGAGGTTGAGTGACAACGTCAGCAGCTGGAGGAGGTTGAGTGACAACGTCAGCAGCTGGTAGAGGTTGAGTGACAACGTCAGCAGCTGGAGGAGGTTGAGTGACAACGTCAGCAGCTGGAGGAGGTTGAGTGACAACGTCAGCAGCTGGTGGAGGTTGAGTGACAACGTCAACAGCTGGAGGAGGTTGAGTGACAACGTCAGCAGCTGGTGGAGGTTGAGTGACAACGTCAGCAGCTGGAGGAGGTTGAGTGACAACGTCAGCAGTTGGAGGAGGTTGAGTGACAACGTCAGCAGCTGGTGGAGGTTGAGTGACAACGTCAGCAGCTGGTGGAGGTTGAGTGACAACGTCAGCAGCTGGAGGAGGTTGAGTGACAACGTCAGCAGCTGGAGGAGGTTGAGTGACAACGTCAGCAGCTGGAGGAGGTTGAGTGACAACGTCAGCAGCTGGAGGAGGTTGAGTGACAACGTCAGCAGCTGGAGAAGGTTGAGTGACAACGTCAGCAGCTGGAGGAGGTTGAGTGACAACGTCAGCAGCTGGTGGAGGTTGAGTGACAACGTCAGCAGCTGGAGGAGGTTGAGTGACAACGTCAGCAGCTGGAGGAGGTTGAGCGACAACGTCAGCAGCTGGAGGAGGTTGAGTGACAACGTCAGCAGCTGGAGGAGGTTGAGTGACAACGTCAGCAGCTGGTGGAGGTTGAGTGACAACGTCAGCAGCTGGTGGAGGTTGAGTGACAACGTCAGCAGCTGGAGGAGGTTGAGGACAACGTCAGCAGCTGGTGGAGGTTGAGTGACAACGTCAGCAGCTGGATGAGGTTGAGTGACAACGTCAGCAGCTGGAGGAGGTTGAGTGACAACGTCAGCAGCTGGAGGAGGTTGAGTGACAACGTCAGCAGCTGGAGGAGTGACAACGTCAGCAGCTGGAGGAGGTTGAGTGACAACGTCAGCAGCTGGAGGAGTGACAACGTCAGCAGCTGGAGGAGGTTGAGTGACAACGTCAGCAGCTGGAGGAGGTTGAGTGACAACGTCAGCAGCTGGAGGAGTGACAACGTCAGCAGCTGGAGGAGGTTGAGTGACAACGTCAGCAGCTGGAGGAGGTTGAGTGACAACGTCAGCAGCTGGTGGAGGTTGAGTGACAACGTCAGCAGCTGGTGGAGGTTGAGTGACAACGTCAGCAGCTGGAGGAGGTTGAGTGACAACGTCAGCAGCTGGAGGAGGTTGAGTGACAACGTCAGCAGCTGGTGGAGGTTGAGTGACAACGTCAGCAGCTGGAGGAGGTTGAGTGACAACGTCAGCAGCTGGAGGAGGTTGAGTGACAACGTCAGCAGCTGGAGGAGGTTGAGTGACAACGTCAGCAGCTGGAGGAGGTTGAGTGACAACGTCAGCAGCTGGAGGAGTGACAACGTCAGCAGCTGGAGGAGGTTGAGTGACAACGTCAGCAGCTGGAGGAGTGACAACGTCAGCAGCTGGAGGAGGTTGAGTGACAACGTCAGCAGCTGGAGGAGGTTGAGTGACAACGTCAGCAGCTGGAGGAGTGACAACGTCAGCAGCTGGAGGAGGTTGAGTGACAACGTCAGCAGCTGGAGGAGTGACAACGTCAGCAGCTGGAGGAGGTTGAGTGACAACGTCAGCAGCTGGAGGAGGTTGAGTGACAACGTCAGCAGCTGGAGGAGTGACAACGTCAGCAGCTGGAGGAGGTTGAGTGACAACGTCAGCAGCTGGAGGAGGTTGAGTGACAACATCAGCAGCTGGAGGAGGTTGAGTGACAACGTCAGCAGCTGGAGGAGTGACAACGTCTGACCTCATCATAGTGGTCAAGGCTGTGCAACAATACTCCGCCTTGTTATTGGTGTATTAACGAGAGGGGAAGGGGAATTTCCCCTCATCCATGTCAAGGGTGATTAATATGGTCTTGTACAGACGCCCCGCTGATACTTCTCCTTGGTTACTTCCCTCATGTGTCCCCTTTAGTTACCCCTCTTATGTGTCCCTTCAGTCACCCCTCTTATGTGTCCCCTCAGTCACCCCTCTAATGTGTCCCTTCAGTTACCCCTCTAATGTGTCCCCTCAGTCACCCCTCTAATGTGTCCCCTCAATCACCCCTCTTATGTGTCCCCTCAGTCACCCCTCTAATGTGTCCCCTCAATCACCCCTCTTATGTGTCCCCTCAGTCACCCCTCTTATGTGTCCCTTCAGTCACCCCTCTAATGTGTCCCCTCAGTCACCCCTCTAATGTGTCCCCTCAATCACCCCTCTTATGTGTCCCCTCAGTCACCCCTCTTATGTGTCCCCTCAGTCACCCCTCTTGTGTGTCCCTTCAGTCACCCCTCTAATGTGTCCCCTCAGTCACCCCTCTAATGTGTCCCTCAATCACCCCTCTTATGTGTCCCCTCAGTCACCCCTCTTATGTGTCCCTTCAGTCACCCCTCTAATGTGTCCCCTCAGTCACCCCTCTAATGTGTCCCCTCAATCACCCCTCTAATGTGTCCCCTCAGTCACCCCTCTAATGTGTCCCCTCAGTCACCGCTCTTATGTGTCCCCTCAGTCACCCTTCTAATGTGTCCCCCTCAGTCACCCTTCTAATGTGTCCCCTCAGTCACCCCTCTAATGTGTCCCCTCAGTCACCCCTCTAATGTGTCCCCTCAGTCACCCCTCTAATGTGTCCCCTCAGTCACCCCTCTAATGTGTCCCCTCAGTCACCCCTCTAATGTGTCCCCTCAGTCACCCCTCTAATGTGTCCCCTCAGTCACCCCTCTAATGTGTCCCCTCAATCACCCCTCTTATGTGTCCCCTCAGTCACCCCTCTTATGTGTCCCTTCAGTCACCCCTCTAATGTGTCCCCTCAATCACCCCTCTAATGTGTCCCCTCAGTCACCCCTCTAATGTGTCCCCTCAGTCACCCCTCTAATGTGTCCCCCTCAGTCACCCCTCTAATGTGTCCCCTCAGTCACCCCTCTAATGTGTCCCCTCAGTCACCCCTCTAATGTGTCCCCTCAGTCACCCCTCTAATGTGTCCCCTCAGTCACCCCTCTCATGTGTCCCCTTAGTTATCCCCCCCCCCACCCCTCCCTTTAGCTCCTCTGACATAATAACTTCCCATCGACCCCGTAAGGCAGATAAGTAGTTTGTAAATTCACTATTGTGGACAATAGATAGTATTGAGAACAGAGGATAGGGGACAGACTAAGAGTGTTTTATTGTTTAGCAATAAGCCTAGGGGTAATGTTGACCCACCGAACCTATCTTCCCCGGTTTTGCAGGATCATCCCTTGCAATTTTACATGTTGCAGAGTGTGACATTGTCGCTCCTTGGTAGGAAGAGGTAGGAAGGGAGGCGTGAATGTCTGTCCTTGTTGGAGTAGAAGGTGATTAGTGGCTGGCTCTATCCTCGCCAGGTGTAGCGGATGGTCGGGCCGTCTATCCCTCACTCCGTCCCAGGTGGAGTGGAGGTGGCTCTGTCCTCTCATCATTGTGGCACTCACTGTGTTGGGTCTGTGAGCCGCAAACACTTGGGGGTGCGACAGGGACTGTGAATATAATTCAGGACTCTCACTCTCACAAAGTGTGAATACTCTTTAACTTCCTCACTCTCACAAAGTGTGAATACTCTTTAACTTCCTCACTCTCACAAAGTGTGAGTACTCTGTAACACTCTCACAAAGTGTGAGTACTCTGTAACACTCTCACAAAGTGTGAGTACTCTGTAACACTCACAAAGTGTGAGTACTCTGTAACACTCACAAAGTGTGAGTACTCTGTAACACTCACAAAGTGTGAGTACTCTGTAACACACTCAAAAAGTGTGAGTACTCTGTAACACTCACAAAGTGTGAGTACACTCATATTACATCTGTAGTCTCTCTCTCTCTCAGCCTTCATCTTTGATGTAACTTTGCTCAAAATAACTGTTAAGTGTTTTCAAGTGTTAATAATACTCTTTAAGTGGTGTCTAAGTGTTAATAGCTGTTAACCCATTTAATTCCACCCGTTTCAATCCCCTTAGACCGTAATAATGAGTAATAGTTCCCTCAAATCACCACCAGTTCCCGGATTAACTGTCCCCTAGTTCACACGAAACGGCTGTTATCCTCAGCGCCCTCACGTGCCAGGAACAGCTGTGTTTTGGTTAATGTAAACACCGAGTCAGCTGACGCGATTAACAGGTGTTACTGTTTGTGTAAACACACAGGTACCTGGTACTAGGAACAACTGATTTCTTCAGTGAACACACACACACAGGCGCGTGCTTGTGTATTTTGACTGAGGCAAACAGTGCCCTTCGAGACGTTAGGAGAAAACCAGATTGCGGTTCGAGACGTTGCGAGAGAACCAGATTAGGATGGGATAACCTGAGCATCTATCTGCATGATTATCTTCAGTGTTAATTATATTTGTAAGAGTTATGGGTGTTAGGTAATGTTTGATTTCGTCAGAACTGCATGATTGGCGAGGACGGAGAGGGGGGGGGGAAGGGAATGGACGAGAGGGGGAGTCAGAATGGGTTGGGGGTAAGAGGGAAGTAGGGGAGAGGAGTGGGAGTAAGGAATGATAGAGAAATGTGAAAGAGGGAATTGAAGGGGAGAAAGGGAGGGGGGTGAGTGGTGGTGTAAAATGAGTGGGTTGGAGGGGGAGGGGTTGGGGGGTTGGGGGCAGGCATGAAGGTGCCAGGGGTGGCACCCTCTGCCAGTAATTTTCACGACACTCACGCCACTTACAGAGAGAGTTTACAGGTAAGTGGCTTTTCACGTGACGAATGGTTGTTAACGGTACAACACTCGTATTAATTGGTGATTACACTTATATTGACGGACTCTAAACTTTTCTCACATCACCATTCAAACTGTGTGTATATGTATATATATATATATATATATATATATATATATATTGGTGTATACTGGCAGCAGGTTTTCTTTTAAACATATCTCATTGAATATGACCGCATATTCTGTATTTACTATCTTCTGATTTAGGGCTTCTATCCCTCGAACTATTTTCTTAGCATCAGCGCTTAGCTGAAAGAGGAGTTCTCCAAAACTCATTTCGTAATTTCAAGGTGAAGAAAAATGTGAATTAATATAGAATATATTACACTTATTTATACAATTTGCACAGCGTTTCGAACCTCCATGGTTCATTCTCAGTGAAAAGAATTTTCAGAACTGATTAATTTATACCCGCACTGGATCAGGTGATAAGACAATAAAGGTAAAAACATGGGGGAATACATAAGGGATAAATGGGGGATGAAGCACATAAGAACATAGGAATAGAGGTAACTGCGGAAGGCCTATTGGCCCATACGAGGCAGCTCCTATCTACATACAAAGATTAATCAGGTGTAATGGCCTGTTATGTTGAACATTGTCTTCTGTGTTGGCATCGTTATGTTCTGGTCTTGTCCTTACTCTCATGGTGGGTAGAGTAAATAGTTCCGTGATTTGGGTGTTCAGGGTAGGTTTTTCTATTCTTATGTGAATTGCTTCAAGAATTTGTAATCTTCTTGCATCTTGGGTTTTGTCTATTATACAGATATTTTTGTTCAGCATTTCTCTTGTTAGGGTGATGTCATGGGCTTGTCTCATGTGGTTCCTAGGGGCACCGGATTGAAGATGGCATGTCAAACGCCTCGTCAGCTTGGTCGACGTCATACCTATGTACTTAGATTGAAGGTTACATCCTTCGTGGGGGCAAGTGTACATGTATACAACGCTTGACTGCTGTAGAGGGTTCTCTGTCGGCTTCGGCCTGTTTATGATAAGGAATTTGGAAGTCTTCTTGGTTTTGTAGAATATTATCAGGTCTATGTTTTGGTTAGGAGTAGTGCTTTTTACTCCTTTACGGATTATTTCTTTCATTATTCTTTCCTCTTTTATATGTTCACTGTGCATGTATTTGAAGATACACGTCTCCTTGTGGACTGATGAAAGGGGCTTCCTTTATACATGCTTCGAGAAGACTCTTCAAGTGTGGCTCAGGTATGTCTAATATGGGGGTGCTCTCGTCTCTCGTCTCGTATGATGTCTAGACATCATAAGAAGGAAGGTGAAACGCCATGCAACCTCTGAAGAGACAACTAACACAACACCTATACCCCCTATTAGACTATTTTACAGGAACTTCTTTTCCTCAGCTCATAAAACGGAGGAAAGGGTCCTGAAAGATATTGTTAATAGAAACGTTATCACTACAGACAAAAATCAGAAGATACAACTGACGATTTACTGTAAAACCAAAAAAACGGCCAGCCTACTCATGAGAAACTCTCCAGACACAAAGCAGAACGCTTTAAAAGAGACCAACGTCGTCTATGCCTTCAAATGCCCTCTTGGGGACTGTAAGCCTCAAAGAACTCAGTATATAGGCAAGACAACAACATCTCTTTCCAGGCGATTAACGATGCATAAGCAACAGGCTCCATTAAGGACCATATAATCTCTTCCCACAACCAGACCATCACCAGAGAAATCTTAGCAAACAACACAGAAATCATCGATAGATACAGCGATTGCAGGAGGCTTGTCATCTGCGAGGCACTACACATCAAGAAGTCAACACCAGCCCACAACAGCCAATTAATGCACAACTATATTCTACCCACTTCAAGACTCCGCTCCAATATAGAAGCATCAAGAAATATGGGCCAATATTCCCTCTGCAGTTACTTCCATTCTTACCTTCAATTTACCCAATTAATACCCATTGTTACCTTCAATTTACCCAATTAATACCCATTGTTTCGTGTTCTGTCCTGTGTTGAAAGTTTTGTTCACCTCATCCAAAACTGTTGTAACATATCACCTCACCCAAATGCGGGTATAAAATGAAAGCTGTTTAAATCATAGCATAAGTAAGAACTCTGTTTAGTTTTGGTAATCGTGGCAGCATGGTAATCTTGGCATAGCATCTTATCAACCACCCACCTCATTTTTTGGGGGCAACAACGTGAGGAACACAAATGCAAACAAGCACTGAATGGTCCCCAGGGATAGATACAACTGAAAACTCACACCCCAGAAGTGACTCGAACCCATACTTCCCGGAGCAACAACAAAACTGGTAATGTAAAGGGACGCCTTAAACCAGCTTGACCTCACGACCGGACATAAGGAAGTGATAGCCCGAGGCTATATGAACCACTTCCCTCGCCCGCCGGCACTCGGATGGTAATCTTGGGCATAGCATTTTATCAAACCACCTCATTTATAAGCGCCTTCGGCTATCACTTTCCTTATGTCCGGTCGTGGATGGTCAAGTGGTTTCAAGCATCCCTAGACTACAGTTGTGTTGCTCCGGGAGTATGGGTTCGAGTCACTTCTGGTGGTTGTGAGTTTGCAGTTATAATATACTATACACTCATCGCTGGAACCCACGGAAAACCATTTGGTGGGAATATAAGGAAAATCCAGGAGCAGGGAGCAGCCTTGGGCCTCATTCTCAATGCATCCAAGTGTGAAATAATCTCCCGCAAACCCAAGACATCACTGGGCCAATACAAATGTTCTTCCAGTCATTCTCGTGGTACGAGCCACCGGACTGTACTCTCCTGGGTGCCCCCATTGGCTCCACGGCAATCGAGGAGGTCCTGGACGCAAAATCACTGATCTAAAGAGAATGCTACGAGAGGATTGACAAGATTGATGCCCATGTGCTCTCTTTCTCCTCACAAGAGATGCCTGTCTCTCCCTAAAGTTGCCGTACTTTCTGAGATGTTCTCCATCCAACAGCAGCCCTACGTTAAATGTTGTATGACACCCTTCTGAAGGTCATGCTGGTATGAAAGTCCTGAACCTGCCATTGGACGACTCTCATGTGGGAGCAAGCATGCCTTCCTGTAAGACTTGGCGGCCTTGGTGTCCGCACAGCCTCCCAAATTGCTCTACCAGCCTTCCTTTCCTTCCTCCTCCCCGCATCGCACACACCTCGTCAGAGATATCTTACCTGCAACCCTGAGAGATTCAGCAGGATATCACGATCCTGCTTTCACTGAATGTTAAATCAGTGGAATGTTCTCGGCCAGCCCCGCAACCATTATAGAGCCAACAAAAACAACACAAACACAGTCCGGCTGGGACCGACCCTCTAGTGGAAAAAGGTACTGATGCTATGCTCACTGCCGCAACATCAGACAAGGAGCAAAGCTCGCCTCTAGAGCAGTGCCTGCCCCCCATGCAGGAGACTCCTCCTGGCAGTACACCCATGTTCAGCAAGGGGGCACGCGCCTAGATCCAGAAGAATCCCCTTCCGTGTAGCAGTGGCCCTCCGCCTTGGTGCCCCCCATTCACCACTGAATACCAAGTGTATTTTGCAACAGGGGGAAGCAGACCAATACGGACTGCCAGTGGTTGCATTGCGGAAGCACAAAGAGACTGGGCATGCAAGACACAACGAGTCAATGACCATCATCAAGGAAGCCTGGTACTCAGCTAAGTGCCCAGCGGAGAGAGAACCTCGCATCCTAGGGGTCCAAAATACCAGGATTTCCCGCACTTTCGCCCTGATGGTCATCACCATAGACTCATGGAAGGAGGGTAGACAGTTGGTGTGGGACTACACATGTGTATCCACCCTGGCTGACACATCTTTGTACACTTCGGAGCTGATCAACGCAGGTGGGGCAGGCCAATCACAGGGAAACAGCAAATCTCTCAAATACAGGCGACTGGCAGGTCCAATACCTCTTTGTTTTCATAGCGTCTGAGACGCATGGCCCCTGGGGAAATAGTGCCTTGGGATTTCTCAAGGAATTGGTTCCAAGCTCATTGACGTCTCCAGAGACCCAAGGGCTTGCAGTTTTGTTTTTCAGCGCCTCAGTTGTGGCGATCCAGAGGGGATAATGCTTGCTGCGTCTCGCGGTTCCTGTCCGGAAGCGGGAGCTCCAAGAGAACCATAACCTTTAGGCATTTGTCTTGTTATGTTTTGTAACCTTTAAATACACAGATAAGCATAAAAAAAAGGAAGGGGGTGGTAGGAGAGAAAGCACACAGAAACTGTATTGGAGGGGACCTTACATTCCCTCCAATGCGTTATGTGTGATTTCCTCCGAGGTCCCTTATGGGTCCCCCTTCTTCCAGCCAAGGGGTACTCCCTTCCATATTTTACAAAAAAAAAAAAAAAAATATATGTATAATATTATAATATATATATAATATATATATATTATATATATATATATATATATATGAGAAAGTGTTTGGACCACCGAAGGATGACTAGGCAGAAATTCCTTAAGTATTTACGTATTTGAATAATACATCTTTAGAAGGATGTTCATTGTGTTGTTAATTTCTTCGTGATTTACTACACACACACTCACACGGCATAAGAATAATATATAAATATATAGTATATAGAATAAGAGATGATGATATTATATATATATATAGATATAGATATAAGATATATATGATATAATATGTATAATATATATATTATATATATATATATATATATCTATATTATTATATTCTATCTATATCTATATCTATATATTCTATATATTATTATAGACCGAAAAGTAAATTGTACTTCGTAACACGAATTCTTCTCATATTTCTTTCGTTTCATTTTCCACTGTGATGGTAATTGAAAAATCTATTCTCCAAAATTCATTTTTATTTCTAGTCTCACGCGACACTTGAACGCGTTTCGTAATATCTTATTACATTTTCAAAGACTTTAGTTTACACACACACAACTTAACCCTGCAAAC
>WNGS01165318.1:26979416-26995679 GCA_020271785.1 Procambarus virginalis
GAGGACAATGAGCTGGGATACGAGGACCCTGCGAAGAGCAAGACCGTCGCTCTACCGACCCAAGTGGACAAAGAAAAATACTCAAATCATAAGAATTTAAACCCCGGCTCAAACACCATACAAGTATGAAATAAACCATTGCCAATAGCCAGCTGTCTGCATAACAAATGTACGATAATCAGTAGACTGACGTTTCTTATGAGACACACAGCAAGCTTCTTCGCTGCTGTGGTACCGTAAATCAAGCTTGGAATGATTAGACTTGAAGCACACGACCACAAATCAGTACCGTAATGAAGGTACTTGTGCAGAACAAACCCTTATTAAGCTTAAAGGTAAATGACGGTGACAATTATGTGTAAGCTGACGGCTTCTGGCTCTTGTTTGCAGGCTAAGAATTACCCTTTCTCTTACCGTAAGCCTTGTCCTACTAGTTGTCTCTGAAATACGACCCATCAATTGGTTTACAACCAGGTCTTTAATTATTGCTGGGTGAATAGGGGGTGAGCAGTTAGGCATCGGGGTTCCAGGCGATCCTCCATGCTCAGGGCTCGAACTCGCTCTAGCACAAAGGTGATGGGTGAGCGTATTGTCTCTGAACATAAGAATTAAGAAAAGGGCGAGAGTCCTTTTGGCCCATACGAGGCACCTATTTACAGCCACATAAAATCACTCATAAAACATATGTATAACCTAGAAACCCTTCCCTAGACCCCAGTGCTATTGTGTTACTAGGCAATTTGTTCCATAAATCAACAGCCCTATTTCCAAACTAGTATTTACCCAGGCCTTTTCCAAACCAATATTTACCCAGGACCTCCAAAGCAGTATGTAATTCTTCGTCGATATCAATCAATCACTATATACCCAAGTCTTTTCCAATTTTATACTTATCCTATTTATATCCATTGTTTATTATCACTGAAAGTCGCAGACTTCATGTGATTTCTGTAGAATTTTGGTTGTATGACTTTTATCTGGTCAGTGGCGGTAGAGTAAGCGGCTGGCAATGCCTTGGTTGCGGGTTCGGGTTCAGGTTTTGATTGGACCTAAAATTCACTGGGTCCATTCACAGACCCAGTGGATTTTCTCACTGATAATAAAATCAATAATGATAATACAAATAATAATAATATCAATGTTATTATTAATATCAATAATAATATTTATAATAATATCGAATGAACAAGAACAAGCATCGAAGACACGTTCACTACCATCATAGCACACATGTCTGTTATGTTATGTGATAACATAACATGTGCTATGTTGTTATGGCCTAACATCATAGCACATAACATAGACACGTACGCTAACACCATAGCACATAATGACTAAGGATAGAACAAACATAAAACTGGTTGGAAGAAGGTGGAGGACTCCCCCCCCCCTTCGACACACACACACACACACACACACACACACACACACACACACACACACACACACACACACACACACACACACACACACACACACACAGCGTGTACGCGGCCTGGGGAGAATATATTAAGACAGCTCTTGGTCAGGAAGCTTCAGTGAGCGCAGATAAGGCGGCCGACACAGCTATCTCACAACAGCTAAACAAGAACGATCCGGATCATTTACGGAAGCCATTTCCCCCCTCCTTGCAATCCCGTTGCTAGGCATTGGGTATCCTCCAATCAAAATTCACGATGCCTTGCAAGATGCAAAAGTTGATGAGCGGTACATCATTTCGGTGTTGATCAAACGTTATGTTGGTACCATCCAGCTGCGTCTATCCCATTCTCTATCCATCCCACCCCCCCCCCCTTCCCCCTTCCTCTGCTATTCTTCTCACTATCAGTTGGTATCCTCCTTAGAGTCCATGTCGCACCCTGCCTGTGTCCGGGCTTCCTGTCGCATCCTGGAGGCGACGCAGCAGGGGTCCGACAGCGGTCATGTTGAGACTCTGCACATTCTCCATCACGGCTTATCTCAGGGGTCCTCCCCCCCTCCCCCGCCACGCTCTACCGCTGCCCCCCTGCTTCTGCTACTGCTTCTGCTTCCCACGCTTAAGGTTCTTCTGCTGTTGTTTTCGTCGCTGCTTCATATATGCTTCAAGAGTTTCTGCTACTTCTTCTGTTATTGCTTCTGCTACTGTTGATACTTTTTCACATGCTTGAAGAGCTGCTGCTGCTGCTGCTACTGCTGCTACTGCTGTTACTGCTGCTGCTGCTGCAACTGCTTCTGCTACTGCAACGGCTGCTGTTACTGCTGCTACTGCTGCTGCTGCTATTACTGCTGCTGCTACTGCTGCTGCTTCCCGCGCTTCCAGGCTTTCCGACATGCGGTTCTCCTGCTGCCACAACATAACCGCGTCTGCGTCTCGGCGTGACGTCTCCTCTACCATGTGCCTATACGAAGCCTCAATATTTAGTTCGACTACAACCCGCGAAAGGTACAGGGGCCAGATTCACGAAAGCACTTACGCAAGCACTTACAAACGTGTACATCTTTCCTCAATCTTTGACGGCTTTGATTACATTTATTAAACAGTTTACAAGCATGAAAACTTCCCATTCAACTGTTGTTATTGTTATAAACAGCCTCCTGATGCTTCGGAGGTCATTAACTGTTTAATAACTGGAAACAAAGCCGCCGAAGATTGAGAAAAAGATGTACAGGTTCGTAAGTGTTTGCGTAAGTGCTTTCGTGAATCTGGCCCCAGGCTTCGTAAGAGGCACGTATCTTATTTTTCAAAGTGCTCATACTGATCATTATTTAATACAGTTGTTCGATTGCTTTAATTGATTTGCCATTGCTAATTATGACGTCATTGTTATATTGTTTGCATATTTTTCTTAATCACTTTTTTGTTTGCAGTTTCAATTTATTTTACTGGACTGATTTTTAGTATTACTTGTTTGTGTAGCATATGTCGAGATGCCTTCCCACGCCTCAACAAGACTCGTGGGTAAATATTGCAGCTCCAGTGTAAATATTACCGCTCAAGTGTAAATATTACCGCTCCAGTGTAAACATTACCGCTCCAGTGTAAATATTACCGCTCCAATGTAAACATACCGCTCCAGTGTAAACATTACCGCTCCAGTGTAACATTACCGCTCCAGTTTAACCATTACCGCTTCAGTGTAAACATTACCGCTCCAGTGTAAACATTACCACTCCAGTGTAAACATTACCGCTCCAGTTTAACCATTACCGCTCCAGTTTACCATTACCGCTCCAGTGTAAGTATTACCACTCCAGTGTAAACATTACGCTCCAGTGTAAACATTACCACTCCAGTGTAAACATTACACTCCAGTGTAAACATTACCACTCCAGTGTAAACATTACCGCTCCAGTGTAAACATTACCGCTCCAGTGTAAACATTACCGCTCCAGTGTAAACATTACCACTAGCAATGTTTACACTGGATTAGCAATTTATAAACATTTTATAAACATTACTGCTGTGTGGCTTACGATAGTAAGACATAATTGTTTTAATATAAAATAATAAATAAAATAAAATCTTATTCAGAAACTCGAAATAATATTCGCTTAAAAACAAAATATTCAACAAGCAAATTTAAAACCATTTATTTTTTATGTATACAAATAGTGTCTGTGCAAAGTAGGTGCCAGACGCTTGGGCTAGTGTCACCCGACTTTTTAAGGTGACACATGGTGGGTATAGGAGTATCATAGGCCAGTCAAGGTTGGCCCAGTGCCATTCTGTAAGAAATATCTTCGTCTAATGCGACCCCCCTCTGTTTTCAACCATTCTCCTAAAAGGATAGTACTTATAGCAACTGTTTGGCCAAACGTATAAAAATGGGCTGTTGTAACCAATAATGTTTCATATATGGGGAATATTATGCTATAGATAGTTTGGATATCTTTGGCTTGATTCACGATTACAAAGAGATAACTTAAATACATTTTACAAGCTATAAGCAGGGGGGGGGGGATCGAACCACGGTCCTCTTATTCCCTGTTACGCCCTACAACACTCCAAGCATCCCCCCCCCCTCCCTTGACTCTTCATCTCGACAACATCCCTGGCCACTCCCCCCCCCCCTCCTGCTCCTATCCCCCCTTATCTCACATCTCCCCCCACTCTCCTATTCCTTCCAACTATCCTTCTATCCTCATTACCACCTTTCAAAAGCCGCAAGGTTTCATTATTTATATAAAGCAATGAACAAATTGGTTATAAACCAGCTGGTTGTGCATGACAATTAACCGAGAGAAATATCCCGGTGCGCGGGCTGGTAATTAACATTGTAATAATTATGGTCTGGGCTCGAGTTGTAATTATGCTGGATGTTTGTATAAATTATCTCTAACTATATATTATACCGAGTGCCTCTCCCTTATCTCTGACCTCTGGCTGGCTTATTATCTCTCTCTCTCTCTCCTCTCTCTCTCTCTCTCTCTCTCTCTCATCCTCTCTCTTCCTCTCTCCTCTCTCTCTCTCTCTCTCTCTCTCTCTCTCTCTCTCTCTCTCTCTCTCTCTCTCTCTCTCTCTCTCTCCTCTCCTCTTTTCTCTCTGTTGTCATGTGTTATTACTGTGTATATCTGTATGCTCATCTACTCATACGGCCTAAACCACTACACACCTGCACACACTCCCACTATACACACCTGCACACACTCCCACTATACACACCTGCACACTCCCAGCACACATCTACACACTCCCACTATACACACCTGCACCCTCCCACAACACACTTCCAGTTCTACACCTTCCTCTCTACCTCTCCCCCCACCTAAGGCCTCCACACCTTCTCACCCATATGCAACCTCGGCTCACCCCCACCCCCTCCCCCACTAACCTAATCCCCCCCCTCATATTCCTTTCTCCCCCCAGAGCCATACCTGGTGATCATGCCACCCCACACCACCACAACCCCTCCACCCCCTCCCTCTCTCTCTCTCCACCCCACGAGCACAACCCCACAACCACAACCTTCAAGTCACCAAACGTCAACGTTCGATTCCCCCTTCAACCTGCCATTCACGCCATACCCTATGGCAACCCACTCAACGCCGCGTTCCCATCAGTCCACTGCCTATCCAGAAAAGTTCGAACCCAAGTAACCCTCCTAACCTGTCGAGACCAATGTATAGAAAACGTCAATATTACCATGCTTTGATTTTGGCCAAGTCTCTATAACATTTTAAGTGGTCGATTGCGTTAAAAATGCGACGTGCTAGATGAGAGGGGCCGGCTGAGCTATGTATCTCCAACAAAATTGATGAGATAGAGCCTATAGAGCTGAGGAAGGGGAGGGAGATGCAGTGGCTTGGGTGGAGAGCTGCAGAACCAAGTGAGAGGCGGGCTTTGCTAAGGCTGAGGAAGGGAAGAGAAGCGGGAAGAAGAGTCACACTCTTGATAAAACAGACAAGGAACAATGAGGAACTTTAGGTACCAAGCATTAGGGAGTTGCACGGACTCCATCACAGGAAGTACAGCGTACAGCCTCCCAGCATTTTAAAAGTACCGAATTACCTTCTGTGGTTGATTGTTCAATAAATCCCTGAACTATATGTTTAACTGATCTCTAACCCTGTCCATGGAGGACAGAAGAAAATGTATATATGTTGGTTAGCATTGTAAATGTGTGGCCACGTCTGTGGTAGAAAATAATAATAATAAAAAAAAAACTCCCAGGAAGCAACACAAGGATAAGCCAGGAATGTAACATCTATAATCTATAATCATAATTCAGAGCATATTAGATGTAGGTATTACAATGAGATCTACGATAGTTACAAACATGGGTGATTTCAACAATTCAGAAAATGAATGATGGGAAGCAATAAATTCTGATGTGAACAGTGGTCCAGTGGAGTGGAAGAGGGGTGGTGCCAAACAGCTAGAAGAAGGCACTTGTCACACCAAGGTACAATAAAGGGAACAGACAAAACGTAATCAAGAACAAAGCAGTAGCCTAACAAGCGTACCATGTAAAGTGACGGAGATAGTAACAAGGAAGAGAAAAATGGAACACAAAGAGAAAATTAACTTGACAACAAAGTACCATCACAGGTTCAGAGAAGGGGAGTCGTGCCTGATAAATCTTTCGCAGTTCTACAATAAATTGACTGAGATCAGACAAGAAAGGGAAGGGTGGCCGGACTGCAAACTATTAGATGTCAGAAAGCTTTGATACTGTCCCACATAAGAGGCTCCCGTACATGCTAAAGAGCCAGCCCGGAGTAATTGGTAGTGCACTAAATTGATTGGCGAACTGCCTAACAAAATGGGAATAATGTAATATTTAAAGCAGGGAAAAATCTGTACGGATGAATGTCAACCGTAGAGTCCGGCCAGGTGGGTGTAAATGACACCCACGCTGTGTTATTTGGCTGATGTCAAGGACCTGCAGGCAAGGAGGGAGTGGATGAGCGAGTCCTGAAGGACTCCAACGTCGGACAAATGGTTAATGGACTTCGACTCAGATAAGTGCAAGGTTATAAGAATGCGAACAGACGTCTGGAGGTAGTTTCAACAATGTATAATCAAGATCATTTGATATTTTCCCCATCCAGCAATGGGGTTTGCGTCTCTGTCGAGGTCATAAGATACTTATTTTTTCTTAAATCAATTCTCGCCTTATCATTCTTTGATCCACAAACTTATTAATATTTTTGGTCACTTCTGTTTCCATGTCGTTGATGTGAGAGAGAATTAGATTCAGGATTATCTAATATTTACACAACGCTTACGAAACCTGTATATCTTTGTGATAACAAGGCGTGATAACAACACACTAACGCGTCACGCCAACACCCACTTACCACCTCGCTAACAACCGCAAACAACCCTTATCCCGCAGGTTAAATCACTCCCAACCACTAACAACCAACCTAACGAAGCCCTAACAACCCTGTCGTTAACCACAAGTGATCTCCGTCACTGGATATGTAGTTAAGGAAGTACCCGTGATCGTCCTCGTAGAAAGTACCACGACCGTTGCAACAAGAAAGTACCCACGACCGTTGCAACAAGAAAGTACCCATGACTGTTGCAACAAGAAAGTACCCACGACCGTTGCAACAAGAAAGTATCCACGACCGTTGCAACAAGAAAGTATCCACGACCGTTGCAACAAGAAAGTACCCACGACCGTTGCAACAAGAAAGTACCCACGACCGTTGCAACAAGAAAGTACCCACGACCGTTGCAACAAGAAAGTATCCACGACCGTTGCAACAAGAAAGTATCCACGACCGTTGCAACAAGAAAGTATCCACGACCGTTGCAACAAGAAAGTACCCATGACCGTTGCAACAAGAAAGTACCCACGACCGTTGCAACAAGAAAGTACCCACGACCGTTGCAACAAGAAAGTACCCACGACCGTTGCAACAAGAAAGTACCCACGACCGTTGCAACAAGAAAGTACCCACGACCGTTGCAACAAGAAAGTACCCACGACCGTTGAAACAAGAAAGTACCCACGACCGTTGCAACAAGAAAGTACCCATGACCGTTGAAACAAGAAAGTACCCACGACCGTTGAAACAAGAAAGTATCCACGACCGTTGCAACAAGAAAGTACCCACGACCGTTGCAACAAGAAAGTACCCACGACCGTTGAAACAAGAAAGTACCCACGACCGTTGCAACAAGAAAGTACCCACGACCGTTGCAACAAGAAAGTACCCACGACCGTTGCAAGAAGGAAGTACCCACGACCGTTGCAACGATAGAGGTGGAGCGTAATTTCGGGTCGTGGCGGAGGGACATTAACAAAAGAATTGAATGAGTCAACTTTCCATTTAATTCTAATAATGTTTAATGATACAATGGCGACCTCGAGAGAACACTCTTATTGTAATTAGTAAACAACCTTTTGGCTCTGTTCCAGTGGGCTGGTGTCTGGGACTGTCAGAGTGGGCTGGTGTCTGGGACTGCCATAGTGGGCTGGTGTCTGGGACTGTTATAGTGGGCTGGTGTCTGGGACTGTTATAGTGGGCTGGTGTCTGGGGCTGTCATAGTGGGCTGGTGTCTGGGACTGTCATAGTGGGCTGGTGTCTGGGGCTGTCATAGTGGGCTGGTGTCTGGGACTGCCATAGTGGGCTGGTGTCTGGGGCTGTCATAGTGGGCTGGTGTCTGGGACTGTCATAGTGGGCTGGTGTCTGGGGCTGTCATAGTGGGCTGGTGTCTGGGGCTGTCATAGTGGGCTGGTGTCTGGGGCTGTCATAGTGGGCTGGTGTCTGGGACTGTCATAGTGGGCTGGTGTCTGGGACTGACATAGTGGGCTGGTGTCTGGGACTGTCATAGTGGGCTGGTGTCTGGGGCTGTCATAGTGGGCTGGTGTCTGGGACTGTCATAGTGGGCTGGTGTCTGGGACTGTCATAGTGGGCTGGTGTCTGGGACTGTCATAGTGGGCTGGTGTCTGGGACTGTCATAGTGGGCTGGTGTCTGGGACTGACATAGTGGGCTGGTGTCTGGGGCTGTTATAGTGGGCTGGTGTCTGGGACTGACATAGTGGGCTGGTGTCTGGGGCTGTCATAGTGGGCTGGTGTCTGGGACTGTCATAGTGGGCTGGTGTCTGGGGCTGTCATAGTGGGCTGGTGTCTGGGACTGCCATAGTGGGCTGGTGTCTGGGGCTGTTATAGTGGGCTGGTGTCTGGGGGGCTGTCATAGTGGGCTGGTGTCTGGGACTGCCATAGTGGGCTGGTGTCTGGGGCCGTCATAGTGGGCTGGTGTCTGGGGCCGTCATAGTGGGCTGGTGTCTGGGACTGACATAGTGGGCTGGTGTCTGGGGCTGTCATAGTGGGCTGGTGTCTGGGGCTGTCATAGTGGGCTGGTGTCTGGGGCTGTCATAGTGGGCTGGTGTCTGGGACTGACATAGTGGGCTGGTGTCTGGGGCTGTCATAGTGGGCTGGTGTCTGGGACTGTTATAGTGGGCTGGTGTCTGGGGCTGTCATAGTGGGCTGGTGTCTGGGACTGTTATAGTGGGCTGGTGTCTGGGACTGTCATAGTGGGCTGGTGTCTGGGACTGACATAGTGGGCTGGTGTCTGGGACTATCATAGTGGGCTGGTGTCTGGGGCTGTCATAGTGGGCTGGTGTCTGGGGCTGTCACAGTGGGCTGGTGTCTGGGGCTGTCATAGTGGGCTGGTGTCTGGGGCTGTCATAGTGGGCTGGTGTCTGGGACTGTCATAGTGGGCTGGTGTCTGGGGCTGTCATAGTGGGCTGGTGTCTGGGGCTGTCATAGTGGGCTGGTGTCTGGGGCCGTCATAGTGNACTTGTTTACACTCTTCCGTACAAGATATTGATTAGAAATGTAGAATGTATTAAACTGAAGAGGGGCTCGTAAATGAACAATAGTAATGGACGCAATAACACAGGAAAAAAACTTACATGTGTATATATATATATTTCGTGTAAAGATTGAACTATACCAAATCTTTTGATCTTTCTTGAGTGCTTTATCGTATACTCAGTCCTTGAAAATGCATCAGGAGAGTGCGAAAGACTTTGTGTAGTTCAAATATTTACATAAATACATAAATGCGTTTTTTTATCATATGAAGGAGAGCAGTGTTACTCTAGAGGCAGAGAGGATGAGTATAGAGGAGTGGGGTCAGGGAGTCACTAGTGGAGTGCCTTGGAGCTCCCTCCTGGGCCTGCTACTGTTGAGGGGGGGGGTAGAAAAAGCCTAAGCTCTCTATCCCTTTGGGATGTATTTCTTTCTTATCTCAATAAACATACTTGAACTTGAGCTGTTGTGTGGTCTCCAGAGACGGAGTGCAGCTGAGTTCAGTGCAAAAGTAACCCGTCTATAAACTCAATTTTATTTACCTAACTGTGCCTGCGTGAGGTTAAGCTTCAGCTCGTGGAGTGTGGCTTAAAACCTTCATTAGACTGTAGTAAATGTTCACACGGCCTACAGTGAATGTTGTGTTTGGAGTTTAACTTCGTCACGCCAATCATTGCTAATCTCATTCCATTTATCACTTCAGTGCTCGGAAAATATTTTTCCTAATAAAACATTATGGCAATGGGCGGAAACAAACTTTCTGTTCCATCCACTGGATCACAGGAAATTCGAACTGGAGTATCAGGAGTACGGACCGTTGTCGTACCAGCCAGACCACTGAGGGTCGCAGTAGGAGTACCTATCTGGTGCCCAACTGAGACTGTGACTGTACGCAGCTTCCGGGATCAAGCTTCCCTGGAACACCATTGTGGTATCTGGAGATCATTGACATACCAACCTGGTCAAGACTGACTGTGACGGCCCAACAAAAAAAGAAACAACAGGTATAATAAATGAGTACTACACAATACATATATTAAGTAACATTCAAAACTCCAAGCCAGAAACAAACAAACCAACCCCAAGATTCCCCCCTCCGCTCCCAACACAACATCTCTGACGTCTGAACATTCCAAACATTTCCACTCCAGTGAGACCCAGACTGAAGAAGCAGGCCGTCCACAAAAGGAGCCAGCATTCCAGGCAAGAGTTAACAAGCAGTTCACATCCTCGTAACACGCCATCGGATAGTAGTCCAGGGCGAGGCCTGATCCAGAGCCCCGGCGCGCCAACCTAACCTCATACTCACCAACCCGTCCTTATATAATACGCTAAGGGCTTATTTACATACATAAATGCCAATTTTTTTTAACCCACTGCATATTCATATGCTATATTTGTTCACATTTGTCTCGATATGGTTGTATACATATAAATATTCGAGGTTTTATATTTGGAAATATATTTTAAAAGATGGAGTACTTCGGGTTACTGGTGAAGGAGTTGACGACATTGGCGGTGCTGCTGAGTTTCGTGCCTGTTGATATGCAATGGAGTGGGCGGTCTGGTCCGCCCACCGAGACACTATAACGCCCTCAAGCTAGGAGAGGTCTGGGGAGGGCAAGCGAGAGGGATGTAATGGCAGATCGGAACAGTATGTGAGTGGGAGGGGGATAGTATCTGTGCGGGGGGGGGGTCCTGGGAGGGGGATAGTGTCTGTGCGGGGGGGCCTGGGAGGGGGATAGGATGTGTGTAGGGTGGGGGGGGACGGTGGATACCTTGGAGGGGGGGGTGGAGCGGTTGTGTTGGTGGTCTGGTCAACCAGGTTGTTGGACGCAGTCTGACGTACTAATGTTGATGTATTCAACCAAGATATACCTGCAGGGTTGAGCTTCGGCTCGTAATCTCTGGTCTCCGAACCTCTACTAGTTGTATATAATTCCATTCTCCCGTTTTTCATATCACATTTACATGAGATATTGAGTATTCCTTTAGTCTCGCCATATATATACTTGATCGAAATCGACCAGAACGTTAAAAATGCGACGCATAAGTACACATTAAAGCACCGTAATATTGACGTTTTCTACGAGACGACACTCTGCAGGTTAGGTGGGTTGCTAGGGTTCGTACGGGGGTTTATGGCCGTTGCAACCCGTCCTCGCAAATTCGTATAGTCAATATTGACTAATTAAATAAGTGCATAGGTGACATACTTAATATAATAGTTTCCCTTGAAAAGCTTCATAGAAACACCGACCTTACCTAACCTACTTAGTATATTAAAATAAGCATCTATAGCTTCGTAATTACAATTGTTACTTAACCTATTATAGTATAGGTTAGATAATAATTGTAATGTTTAATTACAATTATTGGTCGGTGTTTTCTATGAAGCTTTTCAAGGGAAACTATTATGTTAAGTATGTCACTTATGCACTTATTTAATAAGTCAATATTGACTATACGAATTTGCGAGGACGGGTTGGGCCATTCATCTTGTTCTTTTACACTGTGTATGTTATACACAGCCGCTGATACGACACTATACACTAGGGATGTATTAATGCTTCCCAGTACAGGAATGGATTGTGATGCTGCGTGTTCCTGTATAATGTTTTTCACACGTTCACTCGCCATTGTTTTCAGTGCATTCCATTCCCTGGGCTGTAGGAGACTCGAACCGTGGCCCCCACGTGTGTGAGGCCGAAGCTCTGTCGATCGAGCTATTGCGTGATTTTTTTTTTTTTTTTTTTTTTTTTTTTTTTTTTTTTTTTTTTTTTTTTTTTAAGATATATACAAGAGTTGTTACATTCTTGTACAGCCACTAGTACGCGTAGCGTTTCGGGCAGGTCCCTGGAATACGACCCCCTGCCGCGAAGATCGTTACTTACTTCTTTTCTTAATAGGGAAAGTTTCCAGAAGCAGCATCCTACTGCCAAACTGGGAAGTTTAAGACTTTAATTTATTAAGTCTTATTTTTTGTTAAGACATATTTTCTTAAATATGTCATTTAAAGGCATAGTTAATATGTCTTAAATATTTATTTAATATGTCATTTAAATCACATATTTGTATTCTCTATATGTCATTTATAGACATATTTTTAAGACATTTTTCCGCATGTGGTATTTTATGATAATATAACTTTGTCAAATTATTAATTATTATTATGATAATTTGTGTAATTGAGTATAACACACTGGAGAGGAGAGGGTTTGTCTCCACCTTGTCATTAGTGGGGGATTGGCCAATCAGGATAAAATCACGTTCAGCGGCCAATCCGAGAAACTGTCAGTCTTCTTTTCCTAATTCTGTCCGAATGTTAATTCTTTCTGAATGTTAGTTGGGAGAGTTTTGCTTGTATCATTATAAATAATGCTTGCTAGACATAATGTAATCTTATGTTTCGTTGTATTTTATCTGTGCTAGTGAGCGTATGTGTGGGGGTTTAAGATGTTTGTGTTGGTAACCGTGGGAGGAGGTGCGCTTCTGTGTGTATGTGTGTGTGTGTATTCACCTAGTTATATTCACCTATTTGTGCTAGCGGGGGTTGAGCTCTGTTCTTTGGTCCCGCCTCTCAACTGTCAATCAACTGATGTACAGATGCCTGAGCCTACTGGGCTCTATCATATTTACATTTAAAACTGTGTATGGAGTCAGTCTCTACCACATCGCTGCCTAATGCATTCCGCCTGTTAACTACTCTGACACTGAAAAAGTTCTTTCTAACGTCCCTGTGGCCCATTTGGGTACTCAGTTTCCACCTGTGTCCCCTTGTTCGCGTACCACCAGTGTTTAATAGTTTATCCTTGTCTACCCTGTCAATTGCCCTGAAGATTTTGTAGGTAGTGATCATGTCTCCCCTCACTTCTGTCTTCCAGTGTCGTAAGGTGCATTTCCCGCAGCCTTTCCTCGTAACTCATGCCATGTGTGAGTGTGAACTCACCTATTTGTGCCCGCAGGATCGAGCGTTGACTCTTGAATCCCGCCTTTCTAGCTTTCGATTGTTTAAAGCAATGACTCCTGTCCTACTTCTCTGTCATACTTAATTTTAAAGCTATGAATAGTGTTTGCTTCCACAATGTGCAATGTCCTTTAGTTCATTCTATTTTCCCACTACTCTCACGCTATAAGAAAACTTTCTAACATCTCTATGATTCATCTGAGTTTCCAGCTGTCACCCATATCCCCTCGTTCTGCTACTATTTCGTGTGAACATTTCGTCTATTTCCAATCTGTCAATCCCCCCATAAGTATTTTGTATGCTGCTATCATATCTCCCCGCTCCCTCATTTTTTCTAACGTCGTCAGATTCAGTTCCTTCAGTCGCTCTTCATATCCCATCCCGTGCAACTCCGGGAGTAGCCGCGTCGCAAATTTTTTAACCTTTACCAGTTTTCTAATTTCTTTCAGTAGGTGGGGGCTATCTTCTCTTGAGGTTATCTTGAGATGATTTCAGGGCTTTTAGTGTCCCGCGGCCCGGTCCTCGACCAGGCCTCCACCCCCAGGAAGCAGCCCGTGACAGCTGACAAACACCCAGGTACCTATTTTACTGGCTCCATGATGGGGCTGCATATTCTAAGACTGGTCTCATATAGGCAGTGTAAAGGGCTCTGAATGCCTCCTTATTTAGGTTTCTGAATGACATTTTAACTTTTGCTAGCGTAGAGTACGCTGCTGTCGTTATCCGATTTATATGTGCCTCAGGAGTTAGATTAGGTGTTGCGTCCATTCCGCAGGTCCCTTTCTCGAATCGTCACAGGAAGATAGTTCCCCTTCATTGTGTACTATCCCCTTGGTCTCCTATCACCTAGTCCCATTTCCATAACTTTATACTTGCTCGTGTTGCGCCAGTAGCCATTTATCTGACCATCTCTGCAGCTTGTTCAAGTCCTCTTGCAGGATCCTACAATCCTCATCTGTCACAACTTGTCTCATTAATTTCGCGTCATTCGCGAACATCAACATATAAGACTCAACTCCTGTAGACATGTTGTTCACGTATATTAGAAATAGAATTGGTCCCAGCACCGACCCTTGAGGTACTCCGCTCGTTACTGTTCGCCAGTCTGACTTCTCGTCCCTGACTGTTACTCTCTGGCTCCTGCCTGTTAAGTAATTCTTTACTCAAGCTGTGGCTTTAACCGCTTACTCCCGCCTGCCTCTCAAGTTTGAGTAGCAGTCTCATGTGCGGTACTGTATCAAAGGCTTTTTGGCGGTCCATAAATATGCAGTCTGCACATCCTTCTCTGTCCTGCCTTATTCTTGTTCCTTTATCATAGAAGTCCAGAAGGTTTGTTTGGCATGATTTCCCTTCTCTGAACACATGTTGGTGTTTGTTTATACCTAATGTTCTCTAGGTGTGTAACCAGTCTTAACCTGGTTATTTTTTCTAGTACTTTACAGGGGATGTTGTCCGTGATACTGATCTGTAGTTAAGTGCCTCTTCCCTATCTCCTTTGTCGAAAATGTCACATTTGCCTTCTTCCAACAACTGGGCAACTTTTCCTTCGTAAGTGACTCATTATAGATCCTTGCTAGAGGCACGCTGAGGGCCTGTGCTGCCTCTTTTATTATCCAGTGATACATTATCTGGTCCAACTGCTTTAGTTTTCATCTAGTGTTGTTAAGTGTTTCATTACCTCCTTTGCTGTCACCTCAATGTCTCTGTTAGTCTCTCATCGTGGGTCATCTCCTCTTCTATCAATGTGGTGTTGTGTGTGTGTTTGTGTGTTGTGTGTGTGTGTGTTTGTGTGTGGTGTGTGTGGGTGTGTGTACTCACCTAGTTGTACTCACCTATTGTTGTTTGCGGGTGGTTGAGCTCTGGTCTTTGGTCCCGCCTGTGTGTGTGTGTGGGTTGTGTGTCGGTGTGTGTGTGTGTGTGTGTGTGTGTGTTTGTGTGTGTACTCACCTAGTTGTACTCACCTAGTTGTGCTTGCGGGGGTTGAGCTCTGGCTCTTTGGTCCCGCCTCTCAACCGTCAATCAACAGGTGTACAGTTTCCTGAGCCTAATGGGCTCTATCATATCTACACTTGAAACTGTGTATGGAGTCAGCCTCCACCACATCGCTTCCTAATGCATTCCATTTCAACCACTCTGACACTAAAAAAGTTCTTTCTAATATCTCTGTGGCTCATTTGGGCACTCATTTTCCACCTGTGTCCCCTAGTGCGTGTGCCCCTTGTGTTAAACAGCCTGTCTTTATCAACCCTGTCGATTCCCCTGAGAATCTTGAATGTGGTGATCATGTCCCCCCTAACTCTTCTGTCTTCCAACGAAGTGAGGTTTAATTCCTGCAGTCGCTCCTCGTAGCTCATACCTCTCAGCTCGGGTACTAGTCTGGTGGCAAACCTTTGAACCTTTTCCAGTTTAGTCTTATGCTTGACTAGATAGGGACTCCATGCTGGAGCCGCATACTCCAGGATTGGTCTGACATATGTGGTATATAATGTTCTGAAAGATTCCTTACACAAGTTTCTAAAGGCCGTTCTTATGTTAGCCAACCTGGCATATGCTGCTGATGTTATCCTCTTGATATGAGCTTCAGGGGACAGGTCTGGCGTGATATCAACCCCCAGGTCTTTCTCTCTCTCTGACTCTTGAAGTATTTCATCTCCCAAATGATACCTTGTATCTGGTCTCCTGCTTCCTACCCCTATCTTCATTACATTACATTTGCTTGGGTTAAACTCTAACAGCCATTTGTTCGACCATTCCTGCAGCTTGTCCAGGTCTTCTTGAAGTCTCAAGCTGTCCTCCTCTGTCTTAATCCTTCTCATAATTTGGCGTCGTCAGCAAACATTGAGAGGAATGAGTCTATACCCTCTGGGAGATCATTTACGTATATCAGAAACAGGATAGGTCCAAGTACAGAGCCCTGTGGGACTCCACTGGTGACTTCACGCCAGTCTGAGGTCTCACCCTCACTGTAACTCTCTGCTTCCTATTGCTTAGGTACTCCCTTATCCACTGGAGCGCCCTACCTGTTACTCCTGCCTGTTTCTCCC
>WNGS01165318.1:27006171-27023671 GCA_020271785.1 Procambarus virginalis
CTTAGGGGCCACGGATGTGGGGTTCGCACTATATTCTCGCAATGCATATTCGATTGAAAGAGAGAGAGAGAGAGAGAGAGAGAGAGAGAGAGAGAGAGAGAGAGAGAGAGAGAGAGGAGAGAGTCATTGAAAATCGAGTCGAGTCGTAAGGAAGGAATTGTTGGCACTTGTATCCATTTTATCCTTGTAGTCAATTTTAAAATGGATTAATTGATTGAAGAAAACAAGGCGACTATTGTTGCTATTACTACTACTATTGTTTACTAGTAGTATTATATTAAGCTTACTCCTGTGAATAACAATACTACTGTTTTTAATACTACTACTGTTGACATTCATTGGCCTACTGCTGTTACCATTACTAACGTCGTCATTACAACCAAACACTGTTTTATCAATATATAATATATATATATATATATATATATATATATATATATATATATATATATATCACTAAGAACTCTTTGACCCGACCAGGATTCGACCCATGCCGTCCAGGATCACCCCTAAACGTACACAGTACCGTGACAACCCTTCCAGCACTGAGTATGGAAACCATCGGTTGAACTTTATTTTACATTTGTCATGTTCTTTTCTAGTATATTTCTCACTTAAGTTCTTCTACAGGCAGGTCCTTGGCACCCATGCCAAGTAGTGCAAGTGGGCCCCATGGGCCACCCCCCATGGGTGCCCTACACCCCCCATGGGTGCCCTACACCCCCCATGGGTGCCCTACACCCCCCATGGGTGCCCTACACCCCCCATGGGTGCCCCCCCAGAGCTCTACCCCAGGGTTAACACCCCATCCTACCCCCCCATGGGTGCCCTACACCCCCCATGGGTGCCCTACACCCCCCATGGGTGCCCTACACCCCCCCATGGGTGCCCTACACCCCCCATGGGTGCCCTAGCGCTGAGCATGGCATCAGCTACTTTTCCACTAGAGGGTGGTCCCAGCCGGACTGTTTGTGTTGTTTTGTTGGCTCTATAATGGTTGCTGGGGCTGCCAGAACATCCACTGATTTGAACATTCAGTGAAAGCAGGATCGTGTATTCATATATAATATATATATATATATATATATATATATATATATATATATATATGTATATGTATATATATATATATATATATATATATATATATATATATATATATATATTATATATATATGTATATATGTATATATATATATATATATATATATATATATATATATATATATATATATATATATATATATAGATAACATCATCACATCATCGCTGTTGCGAAGATCTTCCAAGCTGGAGAACTTACTACAGTCGCCATCCTTCCAGTGCTATAAATCTCAACCAAAAAGGGCGTCCCTATAATCCTAGCTGTGGGCTGGGACGAGGAGGGTCGGGCCCATAGCTAAGCGCCTAGCAAAACGTTCTTGGAGGGCCATATTTCTCTGTGTGAGAGCCCGGGCCGTGGGCACCCTTATGGTATCTGCCTCAACCATCTGCTAATTAGGGCTTACATACCTGCGTTCCCGTGAGCAATATCTTGATTGGTTGTTTGTTGCGGGGACGGCTGGCTGTTCCAACCACAGTTGTTTGTTGCGGGGACGGCTGGCTGTTCCAACCACAGTTGTTTGTTGCGGGGACGGCTGGCTGTTCCAACCACAGTTGTTTGTTGCGGGACGGCTGGCTGTTCCAACCAATCACAATTGTTTGGGGTGTTGTCAGCACACACTCACTGAAGCCAGCGATTGATTATTGTTAACTATAATAGTTGGTGTTGTTTACCGTTGCCGCTGATGTTGATATTATTATGTGTAGTTTACAGTTTGTAACTTTCTTTACACTTATACTAACTTTCCGAGCATTTTTGCAGGTAACTCGTATTTTTTGTTCAACTGCAGAATTCGGGTTTTTTATTGCCCTGTATGTTCTTGCTTATACATTATTGCCTTGTATACTGGTTGCGTGAAGCAGTGGTGGTGGTGCATGAAGCGTCGTTGTAATTGTATATTTAACATTAGTAATTGTAATTGTACTTTGATTATGATAATTTGCTTGATAATAATTCATCTGTTTCTGCGGGGGTGAGGGAGGGGGGGGTTCTTAGGTACTTTCGCGTTGAGGTGTTGTCGGTTGTCGTGTTAAACGTGTTGGTTGTTCAGTTGCAGGTGTTTTTAGTCATTGTCGTGTTGTAGATATTAGTGGTTGTTGTTGTGTAGCAGGTGTTCGTAATTGTTGTCGTATTGCATGCCTTGATGGTTGTTGTCGTGTTCGGGGTGATGGTGGTTGTTGGGGTGCTGGTGGTTGTTGTCGTGTTGAGGTGATGGTGGTTGTCGTGTTGGGGTGATGGTGGTTGTTGGGGTGTTGGGGTGATGGTGGTTGTTGGGGTGTTAAGGTGATGGTTGTTGTCGTGTTGGGGTGATGGTGGTTGTTGTCGTGTTGGGGTGATGGTGGTTGTTGTCGTGTTGGGGGTGATGGTGGTTGTTGGGGTGCTGGTGGTTGTTGTCGTGTTGAGGTGATGGTGGTTTTCGTGTTGGGGGGTGATGGTGGTTGTTGTTGTGTTGGAGTGATGGTGGTTGTTGTCGTGTTGGGGTGATGGTGGTTGTTGTCGTGTTGGGGGTGATGGTGGTTGTTGGGGTGCTGGTGGTTGTTGTCGTGTTGAGGTGATGGTGGTTGTTGTCGTGTTGGGTGATGGTGGTTGTTGTCGTGTTGGGGTGATGGGGGTTGTTGGGGTGCTGGTGGTTGTTGTCGTGTTGAGGTGATGGTGGTTGTTGTCGTGTTGAGGTGATGGTGGTTGTTGTCGTGTTGGGGTGATGGGGGTTGTTGTCGTGTTGGGGTGATGGTGGTTGTTGTCGTGTTGGGGGTGATGGTTGGTTGTTGTTGTGTTGGGGTGATGGTGGTTGTTGTCGTGTTGGGGTGATGGTGGTTGTTGTCGTGTTGGGGGTGATGGTGGTTGTTGGGGTGCTGGTGGTTGTTGTCGTGTTGAGGTGATGGTGGTTGTTGTTGTGTTGGGGTGATGGTGGTTGTTGTCGTGTTGGGGTGATGGTGGTTGTTGTCGTGTTGGGGTGATGGTGGTTGTTGTTGTGTTGGGGTGATGGTGGTTGTTGTCGTGTTGGGGTGATGGTGGTTGTTGTCGTGTTGGGGTGATGGTGGTTGTTGTTGTGATGGGGTGATGGTGGTTGTTGTTGTGATGGGGTGATGGGGGTTGTTGTCGTGTTGAGGTGATGGTGGTTGTTGTCGTGTTGGGGTGATGGTGGTTGTTGTCGTGTTGGGGTGATGGTGGTTGTTGTCGTGTTGGGTGATGGGGGTTGTTGTCGTGTTGGGGTGATGGTGGTTGTTGTCGTGTTGGGGTGATGGTGGTTGTTGTTGTGTTGGGGTGATGGTGGTTGTTGTCGTGTTGGGGTGATGGTGGTTGTTGTTGTGATGGGGTGATGGTGGTTGTTGTCGTGATGGGGTGATGGTGGTTGTTGTTGTGTTGGGGTGATGGTGGTTGTTGTCGTGTTGGGGTGATGGTGGTTGTTGTCGTGTTGGGGTGATGGTGGTTGTTGTTGTGTTGGGGTGATGGTGGTTGTTGTCGTGTTGGGGTGATGGTGGTTGTTGTTGTGTTGGGGTGATGGTGGTTGTTGTCGTGATGGGGTGATGGTGGTTGTTGTCGTGTTGGGGTGATGGTGGTTGTTGTCGTGATGGGGTGATGGTGGTTGTTGTCGTGTTGGGGTGATGGTGGTTGTTGTTGTGATGGGGTGATGGTGGTTGTTGTTGTGTTGGGGTGATGGTGGTTGTTGTCGTGTTGGGGTGATGGTGGTTGTTGTTGTGATGGGGTGATGGTGGTTGTTGTTGTGTTGGGGTGATGGTGGTTGTTGTCGTGTTGGGGTGATGGTGGTTGTTGTCGTGTTGGGGTGATGGTGGTTGTTGTTGTGATGGGGTGATGGTGGTTGTTGTCGTGTTGGGGTGATGGTGGTTGTTGTTGTGTTGGGGTGATGGTGGTTGTTGTTGTGATGGGGTGATGGTGGTTGTTGTCGTGATGGGGTGATGGTGGTTGTTGTCGTGATGGGGTGATGGTGGTTGTTGTCGTGTTGGGGTGATGGTGGTGGTGGCTGCCGTACGCTCCATTGATATACATATATATATATATATATATATATATATATATATATATATATATATATATATATATATATATATATATATGAATAATTCATTATTCATTCGCATATAGTCCTGGGGACCATTCAGGCTTGTTCGCATTTGTGTTCCTCACGTGTTGCCCCAAAAAATGAGGTGATTTGATAAAATGCTATGCCCAAGATAACCATCCAAGTGCCGGCGGGGAAGTGGTTCATATAGCTCAGGCTATCACTTCCTTATGTCCGGTCGTGATGGTCAAGCGGTTTAAGGCATCCCTGTACATACCAGTTGCGTTGCTCCTGGGAGCATGGGTTCGAGTCACTTCTGGGGTGTGAGTTTTCATTCGCATATAGTCCTGGGGACCATTCAGGCTTGTTCGCATATATATATATATATATATATATATATATATATATATATATATATATATATATATATATATATATATATCACATTAGGGTGAGTTCTGTCTGTACGTGAAGATGGAGCGAGCGTTCGATGTACTACTTGACCTTCACTAGAGTGATGGAGTGAAGACTAAGCTCCCCCAAGAGGTGGCTGGCCCGGGCACGGCTACCTCTACACCAGAGTGCTGGCGAGTTATGTGTACAACTTGGACTGGCTTCAGTAGAAGCCTCGATCCAAACTTCCTATGGATTCAGTGTGGTTCCAGGTTGTATAACTTATATCAAGTCGTGGTACAGGGAGGGGAGAGGGGTAAGGTGCACGCCTGAGAGTGCCTTCGTCGCTGGTTCGAATCACCTTATCGCTGCAATTGGTTTTCTGATTGATATGCATCACGTTAGTTTGAGTTTTCAGCAGCAAGTCCATCAGCTGCCGGCTGTGGACCAGCTGCCGGCTAGCATGATCAACAAGGTGATTCCTTTGTCCACCTGTGACAGAGAAACTGGGGGGGTGGGGTTTCTCCTCCTCCGGTCTAGGTAAAAAGTGAGTGAAACCCGAGAAAATGAGGAAAAAACCCATGTAGTGTTCTCTGAATTTGTTATCTGGAGATCCAGACAGTCACTATTAGTCTACACGGGAGATCCCAGCAGACTCACTCTAGGTGATCATTCCCGCGGGACCAACACCTGCTGTAGCCGCTGACGGAGCGGGGGCTCAGGGCACCCCAAGACACAAGCCTCCCTCAGCACCAGCTTCAGCCAAGCTAAAACATGCGAGAGGTAATTAGCTATTGGTTAAGCTTGCTGCTGGCTCAACGCTAAGTTAACGGGGTCGCCAGCTTGAGGCCATAACTTTAACATCGTGGATATTAATTCCCGGACGGTGCGCTTAGCCACGGACGGTGCGCTGGGCCACGGACGGTGCGCTTAGCCACGGACGGTGTGCTTAGCCACGGACGGTGCGCTTAGCCACGGACGGTGCGCTTAGCCACGGACGGTGCTCATAGCCACGGACGGTGCGCTTAGTCACGGACGGTGCGCTTAGTCACGGACGATGCGCTTAGCCACGGACGGTGCTCATAGCCACGGACGGTGCGCTTAGTCACGGACGGTGCGCTTAGCCACGGACGGTGCGCTTAGCCACGGACGGTGCTCATAGCCACGGACGGTGCGCTTAGTCACGGACGGTGCGCTTAGCCACGGACGGTGCGCTTAGCCACGGACGGTGCTCATAGCCACGGACGGTGCGCTTAGCCACGGACGGTGCGCTTAGTCACGGACGGTGCGCTTAGCCACGGACGGTGCGCTGGGCCACAAACGGTGCGCTTAGCCACTGACGGTGCGCTTAGCCACGGACGGTGCGCTTAGCCACGGACGGTACGCTGCTCTCCCCACACGTCCTTGTCTCCGGGGTTTAGCGTGGGAGGTATAGGACACTATATATATCACTAAATATAGTGCTCAGCAGAGCTAGTGACAAGCCCACAAAAATAGGCAGACCAGTGTGGCAGACCACAGCCGAATACCAGGGCGGCAGACCAGAGCAGCAGACAAGGGCGGCAGACCACAACCGAAGACCAGGGCGGCAGACCACAGCCGAAGACCAGGGCGGCAGACCACAGCCGAAGACCAGGGCGGCAGACCAGGGCGGCAGCCCAGGGCAGCAGACCAGGGCGGCAGACCACAGCAGCAGACCAGGGCGGCAGACCGCATCAGCAGACCAGGGCGGCAGACCACAGCAATTGCCCAGGGCAGCAGACCAGGGAAGCAGACCAGTGCGGCAGACCAAGGCGGCAGACCACGGCAACAGCCCAGGGCAGCAGACCAGGGCGGCAGACCACAGCAGCAGACCAGGGCGGCAGACCACGGCAATTGCCCAGAGCAGCAGACCACGGTAGCAGACCAGGGCGGCAGACCACGGCGGCAGGCCACGGCAACAGCCCAGGGCAGCAGACCAGGGCGGCAGACCACAGCAGCAGACCAAGGCGGCAGACCACGGCAGCAGACCACGGCGGCAGACAGGTCAGCAGACCACAGCAACAGCCCAGGGCGGCAGACCAGGGCAGCAGACCAGGGCGGCAGACCACAGCAGCAAACCAGGACGGCAGACCAGGGCGGCAGACCAGGGCGGCAGACCCACGGCAACAGCCCAGGGCAGCAGACCACAGCAGCAGACCAGGGCAGCAGACCACAGCAGCAGACCAGGGCAGCAGACCACAGCAGCAGACCAGGGCGGCAGACCACGGCAGCAGACCAGGGCGGCAGACAGGTCAGCAGACCACAGCAACAGCCCAGGGCGGCAGACCAGGGCAGCAGACCAGGGCGGCAGACCACAGCAGCAGACACGTCAGTCTCTCATCATAGCCCGGGCGGCGAGGGGTTGCCATGCGGCAGTTACACCTCAATTTATCAATGCGTTTTGCAAGATAATTATCGATTTATTTTGTTGGTTATGTAGGGATATTATATATATAAACACGCTGATATATTCGCTATTGTTAAAATTGTGCGGTTGTAAAAGGTTTTAGTAAAACCCAGCGAGTCAAGAACTTGGCCGTCACGAAAGCTATCATTTTGATAGCTGTCTATCATGCGACCTCTCAATTCTGAGGCCTCATTGGCTAATCTCGGAGAACGGCCAGCCAATCACGAGAGCTGCAACTGTCACGTGACTGCACAGGAATGCAATGATTGATCTTGCTTGCCGTGACGTTATGTGCCAGCCACCAATCACAGCCGTCAACGCTCCGCCGTTCCTTATGCATTTAAATATAATTGAGTTTGCGTGCACCATTTTTGTTTCATAGTTACCAAGGACTTGAGGGCGGGCGGGAGGAGGTTATGGGGCGCCATTGTTCCCATACTCACCCGCACCATCCATCTTACCTCCCACTACCACCCATACCTCTACTCACTCTCTCACTACTCATATATATATATATATATATATATTATATATATATATATATATATATATATGTGTGTGTGTGTGTGTGTGGTGTGTGTATATCACGAAAATAAACATATATATATATATATATATATATATATATATATATATATATATATATATATATATATATATATATGTATGTATATCACGAAAATAAACATAAATATATATATTGTGTGGTGTGTACTCACCTAGTTGAGCTCTTGAGGGGATGAGCTCTGGCTCTTTGGTCCCGCCTCTCAACCGTCAATCAACTGGTGTACGATTCCTGAGCCTACTGGGCTCTATCATATCTATATTTGAAACTGTGTATGGGGTCAGCCTCCACCACATCACTGCCTAATGCATTCCATCTGTAAACTACACTGACACTGAAAAAGTTTTTTCTAACGTCCCTGTGGCTCATGTGGGTACTCAGTCTCCACCTGTGTCCTTCACCTGTGTCGCGTAGCACCCCTGTTAAACAGTTTATCCGTATCTACCTTGTCAATTCCTCTGAGAATTTTGCAGGTAGTGATCATGTCTCCCCCCTTATTCTTCTCTCTTCCACTGTCACATTGAGGCGGTGATATCCGTCTGATATAGGCTTCAGGAGGCAGGTGTGACACAAACTCTTACTTCTTCTCCTTGTCTAAATCTTGGAGGGTTTAAATCCACGATTCTTAATTTGAACCTGCTTGAGTTGAACCCTAAAAGCCACTCATCCTGCTTCTCATTGTATTTGTTAGAGAGTACATCAGCATATGTGCTGTGTGCCTTCTTTTCATTATTTTACCTTCTGACTGAGAGACGTTTAGAGAGGAAACGGGATGAAGTGATATTGTTGTGGGAGGAATGAAGGGGCATACATTGGCTGGGATAGTCTTGGTCGAGGGGGTAGGTTTAGGTTAGCATGGGATAGGATTAGGTTAGGATAGGGGGAGGAAAGATGAGCCATATGTCTATTATTTATATTCTGCACTTAAAAGTACAACATGCGATCTCTCTTGCCGCTTTGCATGTTCATGCTCGTATTTCATCAATTCAAGCTTTGTGTATGTATATATATGTTAATAATTTATGTATGTATGCATGTATGTATGTATGTGTATGTATGTATGTATGTATGTATGTATGTATGTATGTATGTATGTATGTATGTATGTATGTATGTATCTATGTATGTATGTATGTATGTATGTATGTATGTATGTATGTATGTATGTATGTATGTATGTATGTATGTATGTATGTATGTATGTATGCATGTATGTTTGTATGCATGTATGTATGTATGTATGTATGTATGTATGTATGTATGTATGTATGTATGCATGCATGCATGCATGTATGTATGTATGTATGTATGTATGTATGTATGTATGTATGTATGTATGTATGTATCTATGTATCTATGTATCTATGTATTTATGTATGTATGTATGTATGTATGTATGTATGTATGTATGTATGTATGTATGTATGTATGTATGTATGTATGTATGTATGTATCTATGTATCTATGTATCTATGTATCTATGTATCTATGTATTTATGTACTCACCTAGTTGTACTCACCTAGTTGTGCTTGCGGGGGTTGAGCTCTGGCTCTTTGGTCCCGCCTCTCAACCGTCAATCAACAGGTGTACAGTTTCCTGAGCCTATTGGGCTCTATCATATCTACACTTGAAACTGTGTATGGAGTCAGCCTCCACCACATCGCTTCCTAATGCATTCCATTTGTCAACCACTCTGACACTAAAAAAGTTCTTTCTAATATCTCTGTGGCTCATTTGGGCACTCAGTTTCCACCTGTGTCCCCTAGTGCGTGTGCCCCTTGTGTTAAACAGCCTGTCTTTATCAACCCTGTCGATTCCCCTGAGAATCTTGAATGTGGTGATCATGTCCCCCCTAACTCTTCTGTCTTCCAACGAAGTGAGGTTTAATTCCTGCAGTCGCTCCTCGTAGCTCATACCTCTCAGCTCGGGTACTAGTCTGGTGGCAAACCTTTGAACCTTTTCCAGTTTAGTCTTATGCTTGACTAGATAGGGACTCCATGCTGGAGCCGCATGTATGTATGTATGTATGTATGTATGTATGTATGTATGTATGTATGTATGTATGTATGTATGTATGTATGTATGTCTGTATGTATGTATGTATGTATGTATGTATGTATGTATGTATGTATGCATGCATGCATGCATGTATGTATGTATGTATGTATGTATGTATGTATGTATGTATGTATGTATGTATGTATGTATGTATGTATGTATGTATGCATGCATGCATGCATGTATGTATGTATGTATGTATGTATGTATGTATGTATGTATGTATGTATGTATGTACGTATGTATGTATAGGTAAAAATGTGTGTTGGACACGTTTTAATACCACTTATTTTGAAATAATAATCTCAAACCATTGAAGAGACACAGATGAGATGCATCCTGGGCCTCTGCCACCCCCCCCCCCATAACACCCCCCCATGGGAAGGGGGTTTAGGGTGGTGTTATCTGGGCACAGCATCACACCTGTATCCTAACTCCCCCACCCTCCCGAGGAATGGACGCACCCTCCCGAGGAATGGACGCACCCTCCCGAGGAATGGACGCACCCTCCCGAGGAATGGACGCACCCTCCCGAGGAATGGACGCACCCTCCCGAGGAATGGACGCACCCTCCCGAGGAATGGACGCACCCTCCCGAGGAATGGACGCACCCTCCCGAGGAATGGACGCACCCTCCCGAGGAATGGACGCACCCTCCCGAGGAATGGACGCACCCTCCCGAGGAATGGACGCACCCTCCCGAGGAATGGACGCACCCTCCCGAGGAATGGACGCACCCTCCCGAGGAATGGACGCACCCTCCCGAGGAATGGACGCACCCTTCCCCTCCCACCCTCCCGAGGAATGGACGCACCCTCCCGAGGAATGGACGCACCCTCCCGAGGAATGGACGCACCCTCCCGAGGAATGGACGCACCCTCCCCCCCCCACCCTTCCAAGGAATGGACGCACCCTCCCCCCCACCCTCCCGAGGAATGGACGCACCCTCCCGAGGAATGGACGCACCCTCCCGAGGAATGGACGCACCCTTCCCCTCCCACCCTCCCGAGGAATGGACGCACCCTCCCGAGGAATGGACGCACCCTTCCCCTCCCACCCTCCCGAGGAATGACGCACCTCCCGAGGAATGGACGCACCCTCCCGAGGAATGGACGCACCCTTCCCCCACCTTCCAGAGGAATGGACACCCCCCCCCCCCCCACTCTCCGCTGATTCTTGGAAATAAAAGCCTACAGTGGTTTTCTAGTTTATAAATGTTAACAATGTTATGACTCAACATAGACCACATGAGTAACAATGGTAATCATTGTATATCCACTGCTAGGTGAACAGTTGCATCAGTTGCAAGGAACCGTACCCAAACGTTTCTCGCCACACAGGGGAACCGAACAACGAATCATTCGGTTGTGAGTCAAAAGCGCCGACTACTGGGTAAGTCAGAGGCAGGCGGAGGCCAGGAGCTAAGCACCACAGCCCTCAACACAACATTATAACCGCCGCGATTTATAATCAACAAAAAAAAAGAAATCCTGGAAGCAAAAAAATAAATATATATAACTTGCAAATTCATAAAAAATAATTCTACCTTGCAAATTGGATCCTCAAACAAATATTACATTGTTGGCAACGATTGTGTAAACAATTGTTGTGTTTGCTTAAACAACTTCAGCGACATCTGGCAACAAAGATGTAAAATAAGATCGCGTGTATGGAAGATCTGGAATATTCCAGCTGCGAACGTTTTCTCCACTCTCGGGGCCCAGATTCACGAAGTAGTTACGCAAGTACTTACGAACCTGTACATCTTTCCTCAATCTTTGACGGCTTTGGTTACATTTATTAAACAGTTTACAAGCATGAAAACTTCCAAATCAACTGTTGTTATTGTTATAAACAGCCTCCTGGTGCTTCGGAGCTCATTAACTGTTTAATAACTGTAAACAAAGCCGCCAAAGATTGAGAAAAGATGGACAGGTTCGTAAGTGCTTGCGTAACTGCTTCGTTAATCACTAGGGGCATGTATACTCACCGGGGTATACTCTCCTCTAAATACGTCGCATTTCGTACGGAATAGATTAATCCCTTTTAAAATGCGACGTATAAGTACAACATTAAAACACCGTAATATTGACGTTTTCTATGCCTATCGCCTGGATAGGTTAGGAGGGTTGCTTGGGTTCGTACGTTTCTGGTTAGGGAAAACATTTTTGGAGTTGTGAGTCGAGAGAATGAGCTTAATATACCTAGTTTCTGACCCCGGGGAGACGACAGGTCCTGACCACCGGGGGAGACGACAGGTCCTGACCACCGGGGGAGACGACAGGTCCTGAACACCGGGGGAGACGACAGGTCCTGACCACCGGGGGAGACGACAGGTCCTGACCACCGGGAGAGACGACAGGTCCTGACCACCGGGGGAGACGACAGGTCCTGACCACCGGGGAGACGACAGGTCCTGACCACCGGGGGAGACGACAGGTCCTGACCACCGGGGGAGACGACAGGTCCTGACCACCGGGAGAGACGACAGGTCCTGACCACCGGGGGAGACGACAGGTCCTGACCACCGGGGGAGACGACAGGTCCTGACCACCTGGGAGACGACAGGTCCTGACCACCTGGGAGACGACAGGTCCTGACCACCTGGGAGACGACAGGTCCTGACCACCTGGGAGACGACAGGTCCTGACCACCTGGGAGACGACAGGTCCTGACCACCTGGGAGACGACAGGTCCTGACCACCTGGGAGACGACAGGTCCTGACCACCTGGGAGACGACAGGTCCTGACCACCTGGGAGACGACAGGTCCTGACCACAGGGGAGACGACAGGTCCTGACCACCTGGGAGACGACAGGTCCTGACCACCTGGGAGACGACAGGTCCTGACCACCAGGGAGACGACAGGTCCTGACCACAGGGGAGACGACAGGTCCTGACCACCGGGGGAGACGACAGGTCCTGACCACAGGGGAGACGACAGGTCCTGACCACCGGGGGAGACGACAGGTTCTGACCACCGGGGAGACGACAGATCCTGACCACCGGGGAGACAACAGGTCCTGACCACTGGGGAGACGACAGGTTCTGACCACCGGGGAGACGACAGGTCCTGACCACCGGGGAGACGACAGGTCCTGACCACTGGGGAGACGACAGGTTCTGACCACCGGGGAGACGACAGGTCCTGACCACCGGGGAGACGACAGGTCCTGACCACTGGGGAGACGACAGGTTCTGACCACCGGGGAGACGACAGGTCCTGACCACCGGGGAGACGACAGGTCCTGACCACAGGGGAGACGACAGGTCCTGACCACCGGGGAGACGACAGGTCCTGACCACCGGGGGAGACGACAGGTCCTGACCACCGGGGAGACGACAGGTCCTGACCACCGGGGGAGACGACAGGTCCTGACCACCGGGGAGACGACAGGTCCTGACCACCGGGGAGACGACAGGTCCTGACCACCGGGGAGACGACAGGTCCTGACCACCTGGGGAGACGACAGGTCCTGACCACCGGGGAGACGACAGGTCCTACCCACCTGGGAGACGACAGGTCCTACCCACCTGGGAGACGACAGGCATCACAGCTCCCGTTAACCTGGCCAGCAAGACACAGGTAGAGAAGGTAGGTGGTATTAAAGGTCTCATTATGGGACTCAAAGTGGCATCTCACCTGTATGGAGCATTTCAGGAGCCCCGAGTCTATTGGTAACTTCTCACCCGCATCTAGCATTGCAAAAGCCCTGAGTAGCTTTCTTGCAATGCCACAGTTCATCATAGCTTTCCTCGGCCTTAAATGAGTCATACTAATCCCCAATCACCACGAAGACCTGTGATGGAATGTTTTAGACACAATTGGATGGTTACATTTGTGTATGAGATTCATATCAGGTTGTATGAATAGTTTATGTAATTGTTTTGGTCAAACAAAATGGCGCCTGGTGGAACAGTAAAGATATATCCTTGAATGGTCACGTGACCCCGGGGTAACGAATGACAGGAGACTTATAACGTCAGTCACCAGTGAGAACACACATCCCTTGCTTGCTGGCAACATCCCGTGCGTAACGTTCGAACCTTCATCACGGCCCTTGTGGATTAGTTCATTTGATATATCAAGCTATTGTGATTTCTGTGTGTATCCCTTGCTTGTCTGACGTCACATAGAGCGGGTGGCCCACGACAACGTTTATCGAACATTTGAACCTTTGCCTTTCCCAAGCCTTGCAAGCTGGGACGACCCAAGCTTAGAGAAGCGGCAGCGTCATCGTGAAGCAGCAGTACCCAAGCAGCGTCATCGTGAAGCAGCAGTACCCAAGCAGCGTCATCGTGAAGCAGCAGTACCCAAGCAGCGTCATCGTGAAGCAGCAGTACCCAAGCAGCGTCATCGTGAAGCAGCAGTACCCAAGCAGCGTCATCGTGAAGCAGCAGTACCCAAGCAGCGTCATCGTGAAGCAGCAGTACCCAAGCAGCGTCATCATGAAGCAGCAGAACCCAAGCAGCGTCATCGTGAAGCAGCAGAACCCAAGCAGCGTCATCGTGAAGCAGCAGTACCCAAGCAGCGTCAGTCGACAGTTGGAAGGTGCTGCTGCAAGAGAAGCGGGAGAGTAGAGAGTGTCAAAGTGCCGCCGGAGGGGGGTGGGGGTGTTCAAATAACTTCGGCTATCACCTCCTTATGTGTGGTCACTGATGGTCGAGTGGATTAAGGCACCGTGACACCAGTTGTAATGTGCTCCTGGAGGTCCGGGTTCGAGTCACTTCTGGTGTGAGTACTCTGCAGTACGGCAGCATCTTACACACAGTCCACCACCCATTTTCTGATCACTTATGGAGCCTGGAGAAGCAACGTGGATTATTTGTGATGTTCTGCATTATTCACACAAGGAATCCGGCCAAGTGAATACGAAGATAAAAGGCCATACTCAGTTTGGTTCGAGAAGTCAAACCGTTTATGCTAATCCAGATGTACTGCACCGTACTGTGCCGTTTATCCACGGCAGATGTGCTGCACCGTTGATCTTTGTCACAAGAGGAGACACACACACAAGTGCAACTGAACCTTCACTACACACAAGAGAGGAATCACCTGAGCCTTGCAGGTAAACAGCGCTCGAGGAACTATCGTGGAATGTACAGATAACTGCCTTCATTGGTGATGTATTGGCAGACGCGGGTGATGTATTAGGTGTATAGTGTATCGTCCAGGTACACTGACACACTCTTACACCCCTCCGGAAATATTTATCAGAAACTCTTTGGAGTAATGCGATGGATTATTGCTAGCGTCTCGGGTCAGCCTTGACGCATGCATTACCCACTAAACCACGATGAGTGCGTCTGAGGTAACCAGAGACGAGAGTTCAATCCCACACCATTCCAACAACAAGACTTTCTCATATATATATATATATATATATATATATATATATATATATATATATATATATATATATAATATATATATACATATATATATATATATACACTGAAGTATATATATATACTTCAGTGTATATATATATATACATATATATACATATATATACATATATATATATATATATATATATATATATATATATACTTCAGTGCTACTCAAGCAGGAGGAGCTGCCAATCACCGGGAAGCGGCCAAGTCACGTAAATACAGAGACCTTGAGCACCACTACAATTTTGTTCCCATTGCCTCAGAGACACTTGGTGCCTGGGGTAAAAGTGCTGCTAGCTTTTGAAGGAGTTGGGGTCTAAGCTAATCGAAACAACTAGAGACCCTAGAGCTGCCAGTTTTCTTTTTCAGCGCCTCAGTGTGGCAATCCAGAGAGGAAATGCTCACTGCATCCATGGTTCCTGCCCGCCATCTGAGGAGCTGGAGGAGCTTTCAACTTGTGACAAGCAGGCTTGTACCCTGCATGTAATCAATAGTGTAACTTTTTTGTGTAATGACATTTTCAAATAAAGTTAGATAAATATACACACATACCAAAAGAATAGGGGTGGTAGGAGAAGAAAATATCAAAGTGTTCAGTGAGGATCCACAAGGTCTTCTCTGAGTACTCTTTATTTTCTTCTCCGAGGCTATGGGTCCCTACACTTGCACCAGAGGTGGTACCCCTTCTAGGTATAAAAAAAAAAAAAAATATATATATATATATATATATATATATATATATATATATATATATATATATATGCAAACAAGCCTGAATGGTCCCCAGGACTAGATACAACTGAAAGCTCACACCCCAGAAGTGACTCGAACCCATACTCCCAGGAGCAACGCAACTGGTATGTACAGGGATGCCTTAAACCACTTGACCATCACGACCGGACATAAGGAAGTGATAGCCTGAGCTATATGAACCACTTCCCCGCCGGCACCTGGATGGTTATCTTGGGCATAGCATTTATCAAATCACCTCATTTTTGGGGCAACACGTGAGGAACACAAATGCAAACAAGCCTGAATGGTCCCCAGGACTAGATACAACTGAAAACTCACCCCAGAAGTGACTCGAACCCATACTCCCAGGAGCAACGCAACTGGTTTTCCATCCAGGTGCCGGCGGGAAGTGGTTCATATAGCTAAGGCTATCACTTCCTTATGTCCGGTCGTGATGGTCAAGTGGTTTAAGGCATCCTGTACATACCAGTGCGTTGCTCCTGGGAGTATGGGTTCGAGTCACTTCGGGGGTGTGAGTTTTCAGTTGTATCTAGTCCTGGGGGACCATTCAGGCTTGTTTGCATTTGTGTTCCTCACGTGTTGCCCCAAAAAATGAGGTGATTTGATAAAATGCTATGCCCAAGATAACCATCCAGGTGCCGGCGGGGAAGTGGTTCATATAGCTCAGGCTATCACTTCCTTATGTCCGGTCGTGATGGTCAAGTGGTTTAAGGCATCCCTGTACATACCAGTTGCGTTGCTCTGGGAGTATGGGTTCGAGTCACTTCTGGGGTGTGAGTTTTCAGTTGTATCTAGTCCTGGGGACCATTCAGGCTTGTTTGCATTTGTGTTCCTCACGTGTTGCCCCAAAAAATGAGGTGATTTGATAAAATGCTATGCCCAAGATAACATCCAGGTGCCGGCGGGGAAGTGGTTCATATAGCTCAGGCTATCACTTCCTTATGTCCGGTCGTGATGGTCAAGTGGTTTAAGGCATCCCTGTACATACCAGTTGCGTTGCTCCTGGGAGTATGGGTTCGAGTCACTTCTGGGGTGTGAGTTTCAGTGATATATATATATATTATATATATATAAATATATATATATATATATATATATATATATATATATATATATATTATATAATATAAGACAATTGTGATTTCATTGTGCAGCTTTATCGGAGTTGTGTTGCTTTACCGTCACTGTAACAACCTAAATGTATACTGGACAGGATACACTGTACATTTGATAAGGTGAGCAGTCCTCTTATTTATTTCTTCTATTGATAATAGGATCATTTTTTACTACCACTCACAGCAACAGAAGCTGGTGACTGATAAGCACACAGAGCTGTTGACTGACAAGCAACAGAAGCACATTTGCTTGAACTTTGTGAATTAAATTATATATGTACTTCTGTTTATGACTCAATAATTGGTTGATTGGTTGGTTGAGTGATACCAATCGACGTACTGAAACTATCCATCCATCAAATGACAACCAGGGGGGCATGATTCATCAAGCCTTTTCACACATCCACTTACGAAACCTGTTCATCTTTCCTCATCATGGCGGCTTTGTTTACAAGTAGTAACAATATACGAGCATGGGAGCCTTCACAACCCAAGGTTAATATTTATAATACAACCGCGAAGAGTGTCTTCCGAGCTCATAAAAAACATGAATTGTTTTGTAACAAAACCGCAGTGGTTGAGGAAAGATGTAGAGGCTTCGTTTGTGGTTGTTTAGTACTTAATGAATCCTCGTAAAGATATTGTGTTTATGTTACGCTTGATACC
>WNGS01165318.1:27028671-27037124 GCA_020271785.1 Procambarus virginalis
TACAGAAACTCCTTCTCCACGGCCCACAAAGCGGAGGAAAGACCCCTAAAAGAGATCATTGAGAGGAACGTTACCCCAACTGACGTCAACCAAAAGATAAAGCTAACAATATATATAAGCTAAAAAACACACACACAACAGGAAGGGGCGGGGGGGGGGGGGACGGGAGGATAAAAGAACATAGAAACAGTATTGGAGGGGACCTAAAATTCCCTTTAATGTGTTATGTGTGCTTTTCTCCGAGGTAAAGATCCCCTTCTCCCAGCCAGAGAGTTATATATATATATATATATATATATATATATATATATATATATATATATATATATATATATATATATATTTTGTCTGTCGTCAGTTAGAGACCAGATGCTTGGGGATAAGATGCAACATGGCATCTAAGATTAAGATGCAACATGGAATCTTAAATTAAGATGCAACATGGAGTCTTAGTTTAAGATGCAACATGGAGTCTTAGTTTAAGATGCAACATGGAGTCTTAAATTAAGATGCAACATGGAGTCTTAGTTTAAAATGCAACATGGAGTCTTAGTTTAAAATGCAACATGGAGTCTTAGTTTAAAATGCAACATGGAGTCTTAGTTTAAAATGCAACATGGAGTCTTAGTTTAAAATGCAACATGGAGTCTTAGTTTAAAATGCAACATGGAGTCTTAGTTTAAAATGCAACATGGAGTCTTAGTTTAAAATGCAACATGGAGTCTTAGTTTAAAATGCAACATGGAGTCTTCATCTTAAGATTTTGTGCTTTAAGTCACCAAAACTTGAAATTTTTGACTTTTGAAAAGCATAATATTATGTATATCATTATAATGTCTGGACATAGAGCATAATACAGAACCTATAATCTGGGATGATAAGCTCACAACAACAAAGTATAAACGCTGTGATCAAGGAATTTAGCCCCAGGGAACCATATTATAATGTCTATAATCAGGACATTTTGCCCTGGAAACCAAAGTCTGAGGTCTATCATCGGACAAGCTAGCCTTGCGGAAGCATAATATTAAAGATGCAATGATGAAAGTCTGCCTGAAAGAATTACAATATATTACTTGTAATTACGGAACTTAGCCGAAGGAAAAAAATATAATAAAAATTTGGTAATTAGGGAAGCTGAGTATAAAGGGGTGACGATGATAAATTTGTTTCTTGTTGGACACTCACTGACATGTGTCTGGTAAATCTTGGTGGTGGGGGGGGGGGGAGTTATCTCTCTCTCTCTCTCTCCCTCTCTCTCTCTCTCTCTCTCTCTCTCTCTCTCTCTCTCTCTCTCTCTCTCTCTCTCTCTCTCTCTCTCTCTCTCTCTCTCTCTCTCTCTCTTTTCCCGTCCCCCCGCCATCTATCCACAGCCCCCCCTCCTCCAGCACTTGTTTACATATATATATACCTCCTCTCCGTCTAAGTACACACACACACCCCACACCACCTCCACCCCCCACACACACCCTCACCACACACCCCACACCACCTCCACCCCACCACACATACCCTCACCCCCCACACGCCCTCACCTCATGCACCTCCTAAATATATGAGAAAGAGTCTCAAGATGATGAGCACCCCTGGCAGCTTGAGGAGTTTTTCTGGAAGGTGAGCGTGGCACAGGTGGGGATATTATCCCCGACACCACCACACCAACAGCCACTAATAACAATTCATAGCTAATTACACTCGGGTTAATAGACCCCCATCTTGGTCTTCTTGTGGCCGCTATATAGACTTCAATCTGCCGGCTCTCCCTCTTAGACAGATAACAGTATCTGAGGTATTAATCTTTTGTCAGAGCGATCAACAGGCATTATTTTGCCTGGCCTCGGTGTTCAGTGGGGGGTGTTGTCGTGAGAGTGGGGGGGGGAGGTGGAGGGGGAGACGGGGGGGGTGTTTGGGGATAAAGGCAGGTGGAGGGGGAATGGGGGAAGGGTTCACGCTCAATGGGATCGACAAAGGGCTACTTAACAAAAATGGAAAAAGCCGGCTCTAAAATTACTAATAATAATGTATGAACAAAATACTTGAGGGTTTTAAATATATAATATACAGTATATTCGAATATTCCCATTATGTATTATTACAAGAAATATATAAACTAAATATTTGTGCTTGTAAATATATATATAGTTATAGTCAAAATGCCGCAAATGATAATATAAATTACAATATCATTTTTTAACTTCAAGCAAAAAAAAAATAAATACCTGTCGAAGGGCCGTCCTTTATAAGAAGGCAAGAAAATGCCTTTCTAGGCAGGCTAAATAATTTCTAATTCAAATTTCATGCTAAATGACTTGAACAGAGATTGAAGAATTCGTTTTTCCTATTTTCTAAACCGAATTCACGTAAGCAGGTTCTGGTCTTAGAAAACGTACTTCAAGAAACGTGTTCAAGCGCCCGTTGTTCTAATTTTTGGACGCTCAAAACAAGTATTTAAATTTATATTTTGACTTTAAAATTTGACACGATAGCCATACTTCTTATTTCTCATGTTATTTCCACAGTATCCTTATCGACAGTGTCCGTGTTGACAGTGTCCGTGTTGACAGTGTCCCTTGTTGACACTGCCCGTCTTCAGAGTAAGGTGCTTGCAAGTTGAGGGTAGGATCCCTTCTCCTTGAAACTGCAAGACCAGCCCCAGCCGGTGCAGGAGGAGGAGGAGGAGTGGCCAGCAGGCAGCATCTGACCTTGACCACCTCTATGCACTTCAAAACAAGGGGGAGAGAGCGCTCAAGGCATGATGAATTTATGTGACAAAGATGGCTGCTACCTCTCGGCCTTTACTCCATCAACCTCTCCCCTAATTATACCTAAGCCCCATTTTCCATTCCCTAATTTCGCCATTATTTACATGATAATTGTATCCTAAATCACCTTGTGGGATGGTCCGTAAGCCTCCAGTATACGGCTAGTCAGTCATCCACACCCAGAAATCACCCGTCATCATCCAGAAATCACCGACTACCAACAAGTCAAGATTCCATGTTATTGGTTGTAAATCATCAGATGTATCTAATCACTCGTCTGGCGCTCGATAGCGGTCAACCCCGCGTCGGCCATAAGAGCGGGGATCTAGTGACATAATGGTAGTAATCTGGTGTTTATGGAGGGACGAGGGTTGCCACTGTCCTGGCCCCGAGGCTTGTGGGGTTCAGTAGCCAGGTTTAACACGGGGGTGGTGAGTCTACCCCCCCTCTCCTCTATCCCCTCCCACGGTTCGTATTCCCCTGGCGTCCCCTTTGGTTATACACTATTCCCCTGGCGTCCCCTTTGGTTATACACTATTCCCTGGCGTGCCCCTGCCTTCAAACTCTGCCATCCTCGCCCCTGCCTTCCCCCATTCCACTCCTCAACCTTCCTCCTGCCATTCACCCCCCCCCCCTGCCTTCCCCCCCCTGCCTTCCCCCCCTGCCTTCCCCCCCCCTGCCTTCCCCCCCCCTGCCTTCCCACCCCCCTGCGTCTCTTGTAATCCCGCCCTGCCACCCGCTGCCGTCCTCCCCCCCCCTCCCTGCCCACACCACTAGGCCACATCATGATGATATGATACCACAGTGAGAAATAATGGTTGTGAGAATAGATAGTGGAGATAATGGGCGGTGTAGGGGTAATGAGGCTAGCAGGAAAACTACCGGTTACCCCTTAACAGCTGATGGCTGACCCTGGGATCAAAATTTGGGGTTGGGGAGGGGGGGGGATATAAGGAGGGGGAGTTATCAGGGGTAAGCGCCAAGTCATTACGACTATATAGCACTGGGAAGGGGTCAGGATAAGGAATTGGGATGGGACGGGGGGGGGGAGGAATGGTCTCCCCTCCCACACTGCTGTGTGGGAGGGGGGGGAGGGGACGTGAGATGTTTCCGTATTGTTTTTGCGTCTTAGATCATCAGATTGCGACATTTTGCGGTACTTGATGTCATAGATATATCGTAGAAGGGGGTTCCGCCGTTCCCCCCCATCCCCGGGGGTAAGAGGGGGTTAAGTAGGGAATGGTGGGGTTTGGGAATGAAGGAGGGATTTGAGGATTAAGGGTGGGAGAAGGAGGAGGGCATGGGGCATTGAACCCCCAAGCCAATCGAAACTGGTACTGGACACTTTCCATTTGGCAGGGAGCATGTATATATATATATATATATATATATATATATATTATATATATATATATATATATATATATATATATATATATGTATATATGTATATATAACTGAAAACTCACACCTCAGAAGTGACTCGAACCCATACTACCAGGAGCAACGCAACTGGTATGTACAGGGACGCCTTAAACCACTTGACCATCACGACCGGACATAAGGAAGTGATAGCCGAGGCTATATGAAACACTTCCCCGCCGGCACTCGGATGGTAATCTTGGGCATAGCATTTTATCAAATCACCTCATTTTTTGGGGCAACACGTGAGGAACACAAATGCAAACAAGCCTGAATGGTCCCCAGGACTAGATACAACTGAAAACTCACACCCCAGAAGTGACTCGAACCCATACTCCCAGGAGCAACGCAACTGGTATGTACAGGGATGCCTTAAACCACTTGACCATCACGACCGGACATAAGGAAGTGATAGCCGAGGCTATATGAACCACTTCCCCGCCGGCACTCGGATGGTAATCTTGGGCATAGCATTTTATCAAATCACCTCATTTTTTGGGGCAACACGTGAAGAACACAAATGCAAACAAGCCTGAATGGTCCCCAGGACTAGATACAACTGAAAACTCACACCCCAGAAGTGACTCGAACCCATACTCCCAGGAGCAACGCAACTGGTATGTACAGGGATGCCTTAAACCACTTGACCATCACGACCGGACATAAGGAAGTGATAGCCGAGGCTATATGAACCACTTCCCCGCCGGCACTCGGATGGTAATCTTGGGCATAGCATTTTATCAAATCACCTCATTTTTTGGGGCAACACGTGAGGAACACAAATGCAAACAAGCCTGAATGGTCCCCAGGACTAGATACAACTGAAAACTCACACCCCAGAAGTGACTCGAACCCATACTCCCAGGAGCAACGCAACTGGTATGTACAGGGACGCCTTAAACCACTTGACCATCACGACCGGACATAAGGAAGTGATAGCCGAGGCTATATGAACCACTTCCCCGCCGGCACTCGGATGGTAATCTTGGGCATAGCATTTTATCAAATCACCTCATTTTTTGGGGCAACACATGAGGAACACAAATGCAAACAAGCCTGAATGGTCTCCAGGACTAGATACAACTGAAAACTCACACCCCAGAAGTGACTCGAACCCATACTCCCAGGAGCAACGCAACTGGTATGCTCCTGCTCCCAGGAGCAACTTAAGCAACTAGTTTAAGGCGTCCCTGTACATACCAGTTGCGTTGCTCCTGGTAGTATGGGTTCGAGTCACTTTTGGGGTGTAAGTTTTCAGTTGTATCTAGTCCTGGGGACCATTCAGGCTTGTTTGCATATATATATATATATATATAATATATATATATATATATATATATATATCTATATATATATATATATATATATATATATAAACATATATATATATATATATATTATATATATATATATATAAACAAACTATATATATATATATATATATATATATATATATATATATTAATAATATATTTATAATATATATATTTATGTATATATAAATATTGTATTATAATTAAGACAGCTTTTAAGATGGTTCAACGACTCATTACGCGTCTTAATGACCAGTTTGGCCTGTGGACCGCCTGACGTGATACTGTGTGTGTTTATCCCCCTCACACCGCACACGCTCGCTCATTCTTTCTTCATTTGGATTAAATATTTCCTTCATATTAATCATATTTCCTTCGAATTGGTCAAAATTTCCTTCGTATTCATCAGTATTTCCTGCGTTTCGGTTAATACTTCCTTCTGAAGAAAGAAATTTAAATTGAATTAAAGTAATTTATCTGGTTAAATCATTTGATTGAACATATTTAAAATAAAATTAAAGGCCTTTAAAAATGTAACAATTTAAATATTTGTTATTATCAGTATTCACAATCTGCATTTTTTTCCTCAAAATTTGCTGCACATTATAGTTTTAAATTGTTTTTATAAAAGAATTACTAAGGTTACATTCCCTTTTGTGGGAATGTCTCCTAGCTCTTGGTTTAGTGTGTCACTTGGTCATGTCATGTCACTTGGTACTGGTTTAGTGTGGAGTCATGTCACTTGGTACTGGGTTTAGTGTGGAGTCATGTCACTTGGTACTGGGTTTAGTGTGTGGAGTCATGCCACTTGGTACTGGGTTTAGTGTGGAGTCATGTCACTTGGTACTGGGTTTAGTGTGTGGAGTCATGTCACTTGGTACTGGGTTTAGTGTGGAGTCATGTCACTTGGTACTGGTTTAGTGTGTGGAGTCATGCCACTTGGTACTGGGTTTAGTGTGGAGTCATGCCACTGGTACTGGGTTTAGTGTGGAGTCATGCCACTTGGTACTGGGTTTAGTGTGTGGTGTCATGCCACTTGGTACTGGGTTAGTGTGTGTCATGCCACTTGGTACTGGGTTTAGTGTGGAGTCATGCCACTTGGTACTGGGTTTAGTGTGGAGTCATGCCACTTGGTACTGGGTTTAGTGTGTGGTGTCATGCCACTTGGTACTGGGTTTAGTGTGGTGTCATGCCACTTGGTACTGGGTTTAGTGTGGTGTCATGCCACTTGGTACTGGGTTTAGTGTGGAGTCATGCCACTTGGTACTGGGTTTAGTGTGGAGTCATGCCACTTGGTACTGGGTTTAGTGTGTGGTGTCATGCCACTTGGTACTGGGTTTAGTGTGGTGTCATGCCACTTGGTACTGGGTTTAGTGTGGTGTCATGCCACTTGGTACTGGGTTTAGTGTGGTGTCATGCCACTTGGTACTGGGTTTAGTGTGGTGTCATGCCACTTGGTACTGGGTTTAGTGTGGTGTCATGCCACTTGGTACTGGGTTTAGTGTGGTGTCATGCCACTTGGTACTGGGTTTAGTGTGGTGTCATGCCACTAGGTACTGCTTTAGTTTATGATATCTCTCTCAGTTTTTGAATATTGTGTTGTATAAAAACATAAAGACAAGACAAACTGACAATCACTAGCTAAGAAGTTAGTAAACAGTACATAAACCAAGTCAAACAAGTACCCAGGAGCCGATGCCACTAATCAACAGGTGTAAACACATACGATTAACGCAACCCGTCCTCGCAAATTCGTATAGTCAATATTGACTTATTAAATATGTGCATAGGTGACATACTTAAACATAATAGTTTCCCTTGAAAAGCTTCATAGAAAACACCGACCTTACCTAACCTACTTAGTATGTTAAGATAAGCATCTTATTGCTTCGTAATTACAATTATTACCTAACCTATACCTATAAAAGGTTAAGTAACAATTGTAATTACGAAGCTTTAAGATGCTTATTTTAACATACTAAGTAGGTTAGGTAAGGTCGGTGTTTTCTATGAAGCTTTCAAGGGAAACTATTATGTTTAGTAAGTCACCTATGCACGTAACTAATAAGTCAATATTGACTATACGAATTTGCGAGGACGGGTTGCAACAACCACTGAAGTTGGGCACTGCTCCGGAATTATAAGTTAGAAATGTTGTAAAAAGTTATTATCATTGGCATATATGACATTGTTGTAAACTCACAGGTTGGGCCATTTATTCAACTGTTTTTTTTTCAAAAATACAAATTGTGTTTGAAGCTACTGTCGTGAATTTTGTCAGCAGTTCATCAATTCATTTAACATCAATAGTCAATATTGATGTTGACCATTGATCAGAACATCAATAGTTGCTGTGTGACAATAGTCTCAAATGCAATTCGTATTTTGAAGTCACATTTTAGTACAAGACTTACACAGCGACTGTACAAATACACAGTCATGTTCGACGAAAGTATTTTCATTCTTCTCAAGCATATTGGAAGCAGAAGACCGGTATAGAATATTATACCTAGACGTTTGTAAGACTTTCTATCTGATTTCATTCACGAGATTGATAAGGAAGATAGAGAGAGGCAGATTGGTGGAGCGGCTTAGGCTTGCTCAGGTCCGTCAAGAGAGGGTCACTTTAATAAATGGAGAATATTTGGGAGTAGGGAGCAATCCCAGATGAAGCATACAGCATCCACGTGAAGCATACAGCATCCACTGAAGCATACAGCATTTCATCCCCGGAAATCACTTGGGGAATGCTGAAAGCCCTCCCCCCCCCCCACCCTCCCGCTTCTTGTCTATATAAACGTAACAATATAAGACACAACATTTATAGTCCTTCTAAGATAATGAACAGAGCAAGTTCCGACTTTTTGTGCTTTACTTCGTGCTGATGACCTTATAAAGCACTCCAGCTGGCTACAGAGCTCCGGAATCCAAAGGCTCTTATATTGGGCAGCAAGAG
>WNGS01165318.1:27040828-27064733 GCA_020271785.1 Procambarus virginalis
GCGACACGTGCTCACTCGGCCGGGGTCAGTGGCTGACTGAGGGGGAACACCCCCCCCCCGCGATGGACGGAGATTTTCCGTGTGGATTCGTCCAGGTAGGGGAGTACCCCCACAGTAGAGGTCCTCCAGGTAGGGGAGTACTCCCACAGTAGAGGTCCTCCAGGTAGGGGAGTACCCCCCACAGTAGAGGTCCTCCAGGTAGGGGAGTACCCCAACAGTAGAGGTCCTCCAGGTAGGGGAGTACCCCAACAGTAGAGGTCCTCCAGGTAGGGGAGTACTCCCACAGTAGAGGTCCTCCAGGTAGGGGAGTACCCCCACAGTAGAGGTCCTCCAGGTAGGGGAGTACCCCAACAGTAGAGGTCCTCCAGGTAGGGGAGTACCCCCACAGTAGAGGTCCTCCAGGTAGGGGAGTACCCCAACAGTAGAGGTCCTCCAGGTAGGGGAGTACCCCCACAGTAGAGGTCCTCCAGGTAGGGGAGTACCCCCACAGTAGAGGTCCTCCAGGTAGGGGAGTACCCGCACAGTAGAGGTCCTCCAGGTAGGGGAGTACCCCAACAGTAGAGGTCCTCCAGGTAGGGGAGTACCCCAACAGTAGAGGTCCTCCAGGTAGGGGAGTACCCCAACAGTAGAGGTCCTCCAGGTAGGGGAGTACTCCCACAGTAGAGGTCCTCCAGGTAGGGGAGTACCCCACAGTAGAGGTCCTCCAGGTAGGGGAGTACCCCAACAGTAGAGGTCCTCCAGGTAGGGGAGTACCCCCACAGTAGAGGTCCTCCAGGTAGGGGAGTACCCCAACAGTAGAGGCTGGCATGTGCAATATGGAGGTGTGAGGAAAGGTTTTATTGTAATGAATGTTATTTGTGTTTCGATGTGAGGATATAGTTTATTGTTTTGTGGTAATGGAAAATACCACATCATACAGGTTCACGTATGATGGACGTGGTGCGTCCAGAGTTGATGTAGTAGTGGTACATGGTGGACACGAGTTGTCATTAGTGGATGTAGCAGCGATATAGAAGCTGCAGGAGGATCTCGTTAATTTGAGGACCCACTGGTGGATGGTGCCAGTAGTGATGGCCAGGAAGATCGGTCACCATAGAGGAGACTTGTTGTGTAGCCAGAGTGGCTCATCTTCCGGGTGAGATACAGAGGGTTGTGAGGGCAACATTATACGTTTGAGAGGTGGATGGAGTCATGTAGTACGCCTGACGCAGTGCAAGGTGAGAGTTGGTATTTTTTGGATGTTAAATTACATGTAAAAGGCCTGGCCCAGACAGGGAGCAACCCACTGTGCCTCAGGCGTGGCCTGAGGCACAGTGGGTTGCTGGCGAGGTCGCTCTCCCTTATTGTTCATAGGGAAGAGTGATGATATTTCTGTAGAACCAGTACCTGATATTACCATGTCATTTGTTATTCTTTATTGTCTGTAATAAATCTTTGTCTGTGAGACAAACGTGTTTGACCTTACCTGGTGAGGATTTCCAAGAGGAAAGAGAGAGAGAAATAATTTCAGGCCGGACGCCAGCACACAGGAAACAAGGAGTGAACTAGAAGCAGGTCTTCCTGAGACGAGGAGAGTGAGGGTAAGTCACGGTGGCTCAGTTACGGTGTGTACACGTGACAACGGCACAGTTCTCAAGCCACTCCCCAATAATATGACGTTGAGCCTCTTCTCCACATTTATGTCCATTACCGGGCGACTCCACAGTGTGGGGCTCCACTGGTGTTAGTAGTACAGATGGTGAAAGAAAGATACTTGTTTTTATTTTATTTTATCAGCGGCTCTTTGGCCAGGTGAAAAGCCCAGGTAAAATTGGGTGATACCTGAGGGTTCAGGAGGCCATGATACAGGGTAGCACCACCATGCGTCGCTCATGCGTCGTTCATGCGTCGCTCATGCGTACCTCAGATCTACTGCTTAAGAACCTAATTGTTCAATCACCTCAAGGATTTGAGTGGATGCGGCATCAACGGCTATTTATATATCTACCCATTATTTATTTTTTATTAATACATTTAGGTACATCTACATTTGTGCAGCTACTCTGGACTATATGAAGGGGAGTACAGTGTGACTCATGTCTGACCTACGCTTGAAACACTACAGCGACCCCGCGTCTTATCATGTTACCCGGTAATTTGTTCCATGACTCAACAATCATGTTTTCAAACCAGTATATTTCAACAGTTAAATACATAGAGAAAATTAACACACCCAACCCACACATACAATATGTCTGGGTTCAAATAAAACATATATATAATAATAAATATAATTGTAATAACTGGTAATAATAATAATAATAATAATAATAATAATAATAATAATAATAATAATAATGATTTCAAGAATTATCTTTATCTCGGCAGCTCATTTTATCTTAATTTATATTAGAATAAACCAGTCCTTGGATTCTTTGGAGAAATTAGTAAGATAAGAAAGTGACACCGTGAGAAATGGGGAGATAGGGAAGAGATAACTGGGGGGGGGGTGACAAGGAGGAAGGGGGGGGGGTGTCATGGGTGGGCGTTGCTTAAAGCTTATATAGTAGGCGTGGCCTCAGGTCTATCATGAGGGTGTGGCCTCGGGTCTATGAGGAGGGCGTGGCCTCAGGTCTATCACGAGGGCGTGGCCTTAGGTCTATCATGAGGGCGTGGCCTCAGGTCTATCACGAGGGCGTGGCCTCAGGTCTATCATGAGGGCGTGGCCTCAGGTCTATGAAGTGGGCGTAGCCTCAGGTCTATCAGGAGGGCGTGGCCTCAGGTCTATCATGAGGGCGTGGCTTCAGGTCTATCAGGACGGCGTGGCCTCAGGTCTATCAGGAGGGCGTGGCCTCAGGTCTATCAGGAGGGCGTAGCCTCAGGTCTATCAAGTGGGCGTGGCTTCAGGTCTATCAGGAGGGCGTGGCCTCAGGTCTTATCAAGTGGGCGTGGCCTCAGGTTTTCCGAGTAGCGTGGGTGTGGTTAAGGTTTGTGGCGTGGGCGTGGTTAAGGTTTGTGGCGTGGGCGTGGCTGTATAACAATGATCTTCATCTTATACCTGGGCGTGATAACCTCTCTTCTGCCGGTAGTCCCTAAGGTAACAAGGATAACAAGGGAGACTTGTTATGTTGCTCGTCACGGGCACTGTTGGCGGTGTACTGGCGTCGGAGGCACTGTTGGCGGTGTACTGGCGTCGGAGGCACTGTTGACGGTGTACTGGCGTCGGAGGCACTGTTGACGGTGTACTGGCGTCGGAGGCACTGTTGGCGGTGTACTGGCGTCGGAGGCACAGTTCACGGTGTACTGGCGTCGGAGGCACTGTTGACAGTGTACTGGCGTCGGAGGCACAGTTCACGGTGTACTGGCGTCGGAGGCACTGTTGACGGTGTACTGGCGTCGGAGGCACAGTTGACAGTGTACTGGCGTCGGAGGCCCAGTTGACAGTGTACTAGAATTCCTGTTGTTCTTATCGAGATCTCCTATAGACCAGATTGCCCTCCTCCAAGATGTAACGTCAGCACATTTGACTTACACCCAGGCACGTATATACTACTGCGAGCCGAACAGTGGCATCAGGGGAAAGGAAAAGTACCTGAACCTCTCTTCTCCTGGCCCCAGGAATTGAACCCAGAGCTGAGGTAATCAAAACTTGACTTCACTTTCCTATGGTCATTATTGTTTTAACAAAGCAGCTTGGTCATAATTTCCAAGATTTACATTAGGTTTCGTAAATGTGGAATTCATATCGTAATCGTTAGTAAGTTAACTATGGTCATTAGACTTGAGGATGTTGAAGGCAGTGATGTTTACATCCTCGGCTGGGTCCTTACAAGAAAAAATATGATGTTTGCAAGTCCATTACCCAAATTAGAGAGAAGAAAGAAGTTTGTATAGTGTATACATAATATACAATCAAGAGGACTTGATACATGTATGAGAAACATTGACATGAAACTTGTGTTGCTGGACCCTTGTATCGTTGTGTTGTGGTTCTGTATCATTGTATCCGTAATCTAGTGCTTGTTTCTTATCATACGGGGAAATATCACGTGTGTTTCTTATCATACGGGGGAATATCACGTGTGTTTCTTATCATACGGACGAATATCACATGTGTTTCTTATCATACGGGGGAATATCACATGTGTTTCTTATCATACGGATGAATATCACATGTGTTTCTTATCATACGGGGGGAATATCACGTGTTTCTTATCATACGGGGAATATCACATATGTTTCTTATCATACGGAGGAATATCACATGTGTTTCTTATCATACGGGGGAATATCACATGTGTTTCTTATCATACGGAGGAATATCACGTGTGTTTCTTATCAAACGGAGGAATATCATATGTGTTTCTTATCAAACGGAGGAATATCATATGTGTTTCTTATCATACGGAGGAATATCACATGTGTTTCTTATCATACGGGGGAATATCACATGTGTTTCTTATCATACGGGGAATATCACATGTGTTTCTTATCATACGGGGGAATATCACATGTGTTTCTTATCATACGGGGGAATATCACATGTGTTTCTTATCATACGGGGGAATATCACATGTGTTTCTTATCATACAGGGGAATATCACATGTGTTTCTTATCATACGGGGGAATATCATGTGTTTCTTATCATACAGGGAATATCACATGTGTTTCTTATCATATGGAGAATATCACATATGCTTCTTATCATACAGGAAATATCACATAAGTTTCTTATCATGCGGGGAATATCACATGTGTTTCTTATCATACAGGAAATATCACATATGTTTCTTATCATGCGGGAAATATCACATGTGTTTCTTATCATACAGGAAATATCACAATTGCTTCTTATCATGCGGGGAATATCACATGTTTCTTATCATATGGAGAATATCACATATGCTTCTTATCATGCAGGGAATATCACATATGTTTCTTATCATATGGAGAATATCACATATGCTTCTTATCATGCAGGGAATATCACATATGTTTCTTATCATATGGAGAATATCACATATTGATGTTATAAATAAGAGCTGTGATGAGTCCGTGCAGCTGTTGTTTGGGCGCAGTAGCCAAACTTCTGCCCAACTAGTGGCTATATATAATATACAAATAATTTACCTACTATGTAATCACTTTAACATGTCCATTGTATGTTATATGAACACAATGTTATAATTATAAAGATTTTATGAGTTATTTGGGAAAGTTACCGCGAAAGAGTGGAAATATCCCATTTTCTTTGATGAAACCATTTACCAATCCTGATTGAATCTGTTATTGCTAATCTATTAATCTGGATTTGCTGTTCAAAGCTCACCCTGTAAATTTACTAGCAAATTTAGTTTCGTGAAGAGCCAGTTCTGTGAGGAGAGTGTGTGTGGGGCTTGGTCACTCCCCACGTGTAGGTTCAACTGCCCTCCTTGTCTTACATACTTTTAGGGCTTCCTTAATCAACCCTAAGCAAAAAGTATACTTGAAGAGCTGTATCCAGCTACTAGGTGTATATACACTGAGATTTTACTTTAGTTCTGGATTATGTTCAGGTCTAAAGTATATTTCTTGGTTGGTTGGTAAGCTCTTGTGGTAGCCCTAATAGTCCTCCATACGCTGATAGACCTTATTAAACCTCCAGAGGTTGGTAGGCTTTAATAACTCTCCAAACATTGATAGGCATTAATAACCCTCCAGAGTTTTATAAGCCTTAATAACCCTCTGAAGGTTGATAGGCCTTAGTAACCCTCCAAAGGTTGGAAGGCCTTAGTAACCTACCAGAAGTTGATAGGCCTTAAAACCTTCCAGAGGTTTATAGCCCTTATTAACCTTTCAGAAGTTAATAGGCCATAATACTCCTACAAAAGTTCATAGGACTAGTTTTGGGTGCTATACGTATAGTCAAATACAAGCACATTGCCGTCGGCGTTTGTTTCGATGTGAGTGTGTGTCTTGAGGTAGAGACAGGCTCCGTCTCTGACGCTCGAGAATCCTTGCTTTTGTTGACCAGACCACACACTAGAAGGTGGAGGAACGACGACGTTTCCTCCACCTTCTAGTGTGTGGTCTGGTCAACATACTTTAGCCACGTTATTGTGACTCATCGCCTCCTTGCTTTTGTTGTGCATTTAAAGTATGAGGATGATAAGTAGCAGATCACCAGTGATGTTACATAGCTTGCTAATTCCGTATACCTGTGATGTAAAATACTGTTAATTCCGTGCACCTGTGATGTAAAATACTGTTAATTCCGTGCACCTGTGATGTAAAATACTGTTAATTCCGTGCACCTGTGATGTAAAATACTGTTAATTCCGTGCACTTAATATAGTATGCATGTAGAAACTCCCTACAATGTCGTAGTGTTTAAATGAACTTAAACATAAATTGGGTCTTTCTTTCACTTTCATACTTACACAGGTCTAAATGTTATACGAAATATTTGTAATGCTAAATCTTTGCTGAAAAAGATATGGGGTTAAACCAGTACAAGTTAGCTACAAGTTCCCCTGAAGAGAGTGAGAGATACACGCTGACCGTTCCAAACAACGATTGAAATTCTTTGGTAGAAGCCGTCGCAGAAAGACGCGTCAAAAGCCTAATCTACCAAGAATTATGAAATCTTAAATACTGAAACAACCTGGGTGCATTAGTGTGGTAAAATTGCTTTCATTTGGCGTTATAGCATGTAGCCCCGTTAAGGAAATCGGCCGAAAGACAAAGAAATCCTACTGGATGGCGGGGCGAAGTGGGAGGGGGAAGGTGTGGAGGCGACAGAGGGGGTAAAAGGCCACGCTGGAATAGCAAGTGCCCTTCCCTACACGTCTCTGGTATTTCACCCACGTCCCTGGGCCCCCGTCAAGAGTTGTCCTACATGGTCCCATATACATTATATTTAATTTACGCCCCTTTAGTACGCCACAGCTTATCAATCCGCGGCGGTGACATTGTGTTTAGCGCGGGCGGAGTCGCTCGGATAACACCAGGGGATCCAGCGAGGAAGTTCGCTGCGTGCATCACCGTACACAAGAGCATCGATGGCTAGCCAAGCTTAGGCTAGGCTAGATTATCCGAGCGTGGAGGCCTTTGGATAATCCCCTGATGACTGAGGGAAAAAAATTGCTGCATTAATCGCAGTACACAACTCGGATGGTAAGGTTAGGCTAGGCTATGATAGGCTAGGCTAGACTAGGTTCTCACCTGCGAGAACAGGATGGGAGGAAGTTTGGTGCATGGATCACTGTAAACAACATCCCCGTTGGTCAGGTCCAGCATGTTAAGGAGACCGATACAAGGGAACTTAGTATTTGTTAAAACTTCCAACGCTTCGTAACTCAGCGCTGCGTAAGGATTGTTATCTTTTTGTAATTTATTGAAATTTATAACCGATGAATATGCTAATGAGTAAAATCTTTGATAAATACACATTTAGACTTTAACATCTGAAATGCATTCTTTGGAACCAGTTTTATATTAGAGTTGGCTTATTGCTTTCAGTATATATAATAGTTAATACACACTAAATATTAGTTAGCACACAATATAGATCGATTTGCACGCAATATTGATTAGTTAGGTTATAAATTTGATTAATTAGTTAGCACATAATGTAGACAAGTTAGCACACAATATTAATTAGTTAATACACAATATTAATTTGTTAATACACAATATTAATTAGTTAATACACAATATTAATTAGTTAATACACAATAAATATTTGTTAGCGCACACAATAGACAAGTTAGTTAGCTAGTTACCACACAATATAGACAAATTAGGAAATTTAAATCTTAGAGCTTACAATATAGATTAGTTAGCACACAGTATAGATTAGCAAAAGGTATAGAGAATTTAGCGCACAACAGAGAGGACTACACAACATAGGAAGGTTAGCACATAATGTAGAGGAGTTAGCATATGACATAGAGAAGTTAGCATAAAATATTTATGAGCTAGCACACAACATAGAGAAGTTAACACACAATATAGAAGAGTTATCGCATGCTCTATAGGTATCAGAAATATATATATATATATATATATATATATATATATATATATATATATATATATATATATATATATATATATATATATATATATATATATATATATATTTATATTATATATATATATATATATATATATATATATATATATATATATATATATATATATATATATATATGTTGACCAGACCACACACTAGAAGTTGAAGGGACGACGACGTTTCGGTCCGTCCTGGACCATTCTCAAGTCGCTCACAAGCGACTTGAGAATGGTCCAGGACGGACCGAAACGTCGTCGTCCCTTCAACTTCTAGTGTGTGGTCTGGTCAACATACTTCAGCCACGTTATTGTGACTCATCGCCTGTATATATATATATATGTATATATATATATATATATATATATATATATATATATATATATATATATATGTTGTTAAATATGACCGAAAAAGTAAGATTAATAATTCTAACACGAATTTTCTCAATATTTCTTAAGTTTCTTTTCACTGTCGATGGTAATTGAAACGCCTGCAAGCGATAGCAGGCGGCTTGACATCTGCGAGGCACTACATATCAAGAAGTCAACACCAGCAATCAACAGCCAATTAATGCACAACTATATTCTACCCACTTCAAGACTCCGCTCCAATATAGATGCATCAAGAAATATGGGCCAATAGGCCCTCTGCAGTTAGTTCCATTCTTACCTTCAATACCCATTGTTTCGTGTTCTATCCTGTGTTGAAAGTTTTGTTCACCTCATCCAAAACTGTTGTAACATCTCACCTCACCCAAAATGCGGGTATAAAATAAAATGAAAGCTGTTTAAATCATAGCATAAGTAAGAACTCTGTTTAGTGTTTGCAGGTTATAGTTGTGTGTGTGTAAACTAAGTCTTTGAAAATGTAATAAGTTATTACGAAACGCGTTCAAGTGCCGCGTCAGACTAAAAATAAAAAATGAATTTTGAAGAATTGATTTTTCAATTACCATCGACAGTAAAAAGAAACATAAGAAATATTGAGAAAATTCGTGTTAGAATTATTAATCTTACTTTTTTTGGTCATATTTAACAACATATGTTTACAAGAGAGACTGCTACCAATATATATATATATATATATATATATATATATATATATATATATATATATATATATATAATGCAACAACGATCACAAAAACACTGATCCAAGTATGAGGAATAACCACATGTGAAGAAATAGAGAATGCTAAACGCGTTTTCGGCTCAATTCGCCATCATCAGAGCAAAACAGAGAATGAAGAAATTATGTTTGTTTTGCTGTTCTTTATTTTATATTGATCTTAGAGTCCACACGTGTACGGTCGTCAGGAGCGTGTGCACACACACACGAGGGCGTGAACCGGATCGTGTGTGTACACAGGAGAATGAGTAAACAGGAGTGTGTGTATGCAGGAGTGTGCGTAAACAGGAGTGTGTGTATGCAGGAGTGTGCGTAAACAGGAGTGTGTGTATGCAGGAGTGTGTGTATGCAGGAGTGTGTGTGTATGCAGGAGTGTGTGTATGCAGGAGTGTGCACATGCAGGAGTGTACTCATCTATTTGTGCTTGCGGGGGTTGAGCTCTGACTCTTTGGTCCCGCCTCTCAACTGTCAATCAACTAGTGTACAGATTCCTGAGCCTACTGGGCTCTATCATATCTACATTTGAAACTGTGTATGGAGTCAGCCTCCACCACATCACTGCCGAATGCATTCCATTTACTAACTACTCCGACACTGATAAAGTTCTTTCTAACGTCTCTGTGGCTCATCTGGGTACTAAGTTTCCACCTGTGTCCCCTAGTGTGTTCCCTTCTGCACATGCAGGAGTGTGCACGTGCACGATACAACGGGCGAGCATGCACAGGAGTGCGTAACGACGGGCGAGCATGCACAGGAGTGCGTAACGACGGGCGAGCATGCACAGGAGCGCGTAACGACAGGCGAGCATGCACAGGAGTGCGTAACGACGGGCGAGCATGCACAGGAGTGCGTAACGACGGGCGAGCATGCACTGGAGTGCGTAACAACGGGCGAGCATGCACAGGAGTGCGTAACGACGGGCGAGCATGCACAGGAATAAATCTTTCACATTACAGAGGTTCCGTCAAGAACATTATGAGAAAAAGTGCTCATCGAATTGGTCGCGACGTGGAATCTACGATAATTTGCACACAATATCAGTCACCCGTGTCACACAATACGTCTTTACTGCTCAAGTGTGTAAACACACCTCACATCAAGAGACCTCAATCACAGTATAAAATACTGAATTGTTGGAACACTCACGCACACAAGCGCGCATGCACACGCGCGCAAGTTATTTAGCAGGGGTGAGACACGAACAAGGGGACACACGTGGAAACTTAGTACCGTAATGACCCACAGAGGCATTAGAAATAATTTCTGATGTGGTATTCTATTTCTATTGCAGTATTGTGGTTGTTCAACACCCTCCCACCTAGAAATATTGTGGGAACAACCGTGGACATCTTCAAGGAGTGCCGGACCAGCCGGGCTGTGGTGGGTATTTGGGCCTGCGGGCCGCTCCAAGCAACAGCCTGGTGGACCAAACTCTCACAAGTCAAGCCTGGCCTCGGGCCGGGCTTGGGGAGTAAAAGAACTCCCAGAACCCCATCAAGTAGGTATCAAGCAGGAATATGCATTAAGGGTGAGGACGGGTTATTGCAGGGCCACCTGTGTATTCTCCCCCCACATACACACACCTGTGTACCTGCAACACCCCCGGGGCTCCAGGCTGGTCGGCCGCCCGCCTGTGTGGCCTTAGGGCTCCTCCAGGCCCTGGCACCCCTCTGCCGAGCTGGAACTCCTGACCCGGTGCTCTAATAGTCTCCGTCACGGAACCTGTCGAGCCGCTACCGTGCCGTTCTCCCCCCCCCCCCCCCTTCACTCTCCACCGACCGGCCCCACCCCCTCCCTCACCCCTGCCTTCCCCTCTCTCGCGACTCCCCAACTCCTGGTCCTCACACCCCAGCACATTGTATTCACCTAGTTGTGCTTGCGGGGGTTGAGCTTTGGCTCTTTGTTCCCGATCACTATCAATCAACTGGTGTACAGGTTCCTGAGCCTACTGGGCTCTATCATATCTACATTTAAAACTGTGTTTTGGAGTCAGCCTCCACCACATCACTACTTAATGCATTATATTTGTTAACTATTCTGACACTGAAAAAATTCTTTCTAATGTCTCTGTGGCTCATTTGGGTACTAAGTTTCCACCTGTGTCCCCTTGTTCGCATACCACACGTGCTAAAGAGTTTGTGTTTGTCCACCCTGTCAATGTGTAGCTGAGATGTATAGATATGTGTAGGTATGTGTGTATATATGTATATGTGTATATTTGTATACAGGGTATGTGGAAGCTGGTCAGAATTGCATTTCACCTTTGTAAACGCACATTATTGACGCTATCTAAAAAGACACCTTGAACACTGTTTATGTATGACAGACGTAAATCTGTATATTTATGCTTGTAGGTTAGATTAGCATTTTAAAAGCACTACAATCACCTTCTGTGGTTGATTGTTCAATAACTCACTGAATTATATCTTTAACAAATCTCTAATCCTGTCCATGGAGGACAGAAGAAAAAATATATATATGCTTGTTAGCATTGTTAATGTGTGGCCACGTGTGTGGTAGAAAAGAAAATCCCAGTACCTTGTCCTCATATCCCAGTACCTTGTCCTCATATCCCAGTACCTTGTCCTCATATCCCAGTACCTTGTCCTCATATCCCAGTACCTTGTCCTCATATCCCAGTACCTTGTCCTCATATCCCAGTACCTTGTCCTCATATCCCTGCCAAGTGCAATATAATCACTGGTTTAGAGGCTACTCCTCATAAATGCCTCGCCTCGCCTTCTCTCATAACTCCACATTACTACACTGTGCTCTTATTTACACAGCTGTTGGATTTAGGTGCTTAACGTACCTGGATGTGCTTGCACGGTCTAGCGTCAGCTCTCAAGCCCCGCCATTTGAGTGTGTGTGTGTGTGTGTGTGTGTGTGTACTCACCTAGTAGTGTTTGCGGGGGTTGAGCTCTGGCTCTTTGGTCCCGCCTCTCAACCGTCAATCAACAGGTGTACAGATTCCTGAGCCTATTGGGCTCTATCATATTGAGTGTGTGTGTGTGTGTGTGTGTGTGTGTGTGTGTGTGTGTGTGTGTGTGTGTGTGTGTGCGTGCGTGCGTGCGTGCGTGTGTGTGTGTGTGTGTGTGTGTGTGTGTGTGTGTGTGTGTGTGGTGTGTGTGCGTGTGTGTGTGTGCGTGTGTGTGTGTGGGGGGGGGCTATCCCAAAATAAATCCTTTCTTCATACAGACAAAATTATTCTCGCAAAATTACCAGCTGGTATCACCCGTCTTATTGCTAATTTTCGCGTGTTTCACCAAACTGAATCACAGACTNAGAGGCTGGCATGTACAATATGGAGGTGGAGGTGTGAGGAAAGGTTTTATTGTAATGAATGTTATTTGTGTTTCGATGTGAGGATATAGTTTTATTGTTTTGTGGTAAGGGAAAATACCCATCATACAGGTTCACGTATGATGGACGTGGTGCGTCCAGGTGATGTAGTAGTGGTACATGGTGGACGCGAGCTGTCATTAGGGATGTAGCAGCGATATAGAAGCTGCAGGAGGATCTCGTTAATTTGAGGACCCACTGGGGGATGGTGCCAGTAGTGATGGCCAGGAAGATCGGTCCAGAGGAGACTTGTTATGTAGCCAGAGTGGCTCATCTTCTGGGTGAGATACAGAGGTTGTGAGGGCAACATTATATGTTTGAGAGGTGGATGGAGTCATGTAGTACGCCGACGCTGGTGCGCAGGCCAGGTGAGAGTGGTATTTTTGGATGTTAAATTAATGTAAAAGGCCTGGCCCAGACAGGGAGAGTACCTGAGGCACAGTGGGTTGCTGGCGAGGGTCGCTCTCCCTTATTGTTCATAGGGAAGAGTGATGATATTTCTGTAGAACCAGTACCTGATATTACCATGTCATTTGTTATTCTTTATGTCTGTAATAAATCTTTGTCTGTGAGACAAACGTGTTTGACCTACCTGGTGAGGATTTCCAAGAGGAAAGAGAGAGAGAAATAATTTCAGGCCGGACGCCAGCACACAGGAAACAAGGAGTGAACTAGAAGCAGGTCTTCCTGAGACGAGGAGAGTGAGGGTAAGTCACGGTGGCTCAGTTACGGTGTGTACACGTGACAACGGCACAGTTCTCAACCCACTCCCCAATAATATGACGTTGCCTCTTCTCCACATTTATGTCCATTACCGGGCGACTCTCCAGTGTGGGGCTCCGCTGGTGTTAGTAGTACAGATGGTGAAAGAAAGATACTGTTTTTATTTATTTATCGCGGCTCTTTGGCCAGGTGAAAAGCCCAGGTAAAATTGGGTGATACCTGAGGGTTCAGGAGGCCATGATACAGGGTAGCACCACCATGCGTCGCTCATGCGTCGCTCATGCGTCGTTCATGCGTCGCTCATGCGTACCTCAGATCTACTGCTTAAGAACCTAATTTGTTGTTCAATACCTCAATCAATCCCAAACCAATCACTTCAGTCCCTGAGCCCATTATGTGCCTCTGTAACCCTTTCCACTACCGCCACAAGATGGGTATGGGTGTAAATGAACTAAACTAACTAAAAATCACCTCAAGGATTTGAGTGGATGCGGCATCAACGGCTATTTATATATCTACCCATTATTTATTTTGTATTAATACATTTAGGTACATCTACATTTGTGCAGCTACTCTGGACTATATGAAGGGGAGTACAGTGTGACTCATGTCTGACCTACGCTTGAAACACTACAGCGACCCCGCGTCTTATCATGTTACCCGGTAATTTGTTCCATGACTCAACAATCATGTTTTCAAACCAGTATATTTCAACAGTTAAATACATAGAGAAAATTAACACACCCAACCACACATACAATATGTCTGGGTTCAAATAAAAACATATATAATAATAAATATAATTGTAATAACTGGTAATAAATAATAATAATAATAATAATAATAATAAGAATATAATAATAATAATAATATAATAATAATAATAATAATAATAATAATGATAGCAAGAATTATCTTTATCTCGGCAGCTCATTTTATCTTAATTTATATTAGAATAAACCAGTCCTTGGATTCTTTGGAGAAATTAGTAAGATAAGAAAGTGACACCGTGAGAAATGGGGAGATAGGGAGGAGATAACTGGGGGGGGGGGGGGGACAAGGAGGAAGGGGGGGGGGGTGTCATGGGTGGGCGTTGCTTAAAGCTTATATAGTAGGCGTGGCCTCAGGTCTATCATGAGGGTGTGGCCTCGGGTCTATGAGGAGGGCGTGGCCTCAGGTCTATCACGAGGGCGTGGCCTTAGGTCTATAATGAGGGCGTGGCCTCAGGTCTATCACGAGGGCGTGGCCTCAGGTCTATCATGAGGGCGTGGCCTCAGGTCTATGAAGTGGGCGTAGCCGCAGGTCTATCAGGAGGGCGTGGCCTCAGGTCTATCATGAGGGCGTGGCCTCAGGTCTATCAGGACAGCGTGGCCTCAGGTCTATCAGGAGGGCGTGGCCTCAGGTCTATCAGGAGGCGTAGCCTCAGGTCTATCAAGTGGGCGTGGCTTCAGGTCTATCAGGAGGGCGTGGCCTCAGGTCTTATCAAGTGGGCGTGGCCTCAGGTTTTCCGAGTAGCGTGGGTGTGGTTAAGGTTTGTGGCGTGGGCGTGGTTAAGGTTTGTGGCGTGGGCGTGGCTGTATAACAATGATCTTCATCTTATACCTGGGCGTGATAACCTCTCTTCTGCCGGTAGTCCCTAAGGTAACAAGGATAACAAGGGAGACTTGTTATGTTGCTCGTCACGGGCACTGTTGGCGGTGTACTGGCGTCGGAGGCACTGATGGCGGTGTACTGGCGTCGGAGGCACTGTTGACAGTGTACTGGCGTCGGAGGCACAGTTGGCGGTGTACTGGCGTCGGAGGCACAGTTCACGGTGTACTGGCGTCGGAGGCACAGTTGGCGGTGTACTGGCGTCGGAGGCACAGTTGACGGTGTACTGGCGTCGGAGGCACAGTTGACGGTGTACTGGCGTCGGAGGCACAGTTCACGGTGTACTGGCGTCGGAGGCACAGTTGGCGGTGTACTGGCGTCGGAGGCACAGTTGACGGTGTACTGGCGTCGGAGGCACAGTTGACGGTGTACTGGCGTCGGAGGCACAGTTGGCGTGTACTGGCGTCGGAGGCACTGTTGGCGGTGTACTGGCGTCGGAGGCACAGTTGACGGTGTACTGGCGTCGGAGGCACAGTTGACGGTGTACTGGCGTCGGAGGCACTGTTGACAGTGTACTGGCGTCGGAGGCACTGTTGACGGTGTACTGGCGTCGGAGGCACTGTTGACGGTGTACTGGCGTCGGAGGCACAGTTCACGGTGTACTGGCGTCGGAGGCACAGTTGACGGTGTACTGGCGTCGGAGGCACAGTTCACGGTGTACTGGCGTCGGAGGCACAGTTCACGGTGTACTGGCGTCGGAGGCACAGTTGACGGTGTACTGGCGTCGGAGGCACTGTTGACAGTGTACTGGCGTCGGAGGCACAGTTGACGGTGTACTGGCGTCGGAGGCACTGTTGACAGTGTACTGGCGTCGGAGGCACTGTTGACAGTGTACTGGCGTCGGAGGCACTGTTGACGGTGTACTGGCGTCGGAGGCACAGTTCACGGTGTACTGGCGTCGGAGGCACAGTTCACGGTGTACTGGCGTCGGAGGCACAGTTCACGGTGTACTGGCGTCGGAGGCACAGTTGACGGTGTACTGGCGTCGGAGGCACTGTTGACAGTGTACTGGCGTCGGAGGCACAGTTGACGGTGTACTGGCGTCGGAGGCACTGTTGACAGTGTACTGGCGTCGGAGGCACTGTTGACAGTGTACTGGCGTCGGAGGCACAGTTGACGGTGTACTGGCGTCGGAGGCACTGTTGGCGGTGTACTGGCGTCGGAGGCACTGTTGGCGGTGTACTGGCGTCGGAGGCACAGTTGACGGTGTACTGGCGTCGGAGGCACAGTTGACGGTGTACTGGCGTCGGAGGCACTGTTGGCGGTGTACTGGCGTCGGAGGCACTGTTGACAGTGTACTGGCGTCGGAGGCACTGTTGGCGGTGTACTGGCGTCGGAGGCACTGTTGACAGTGTACTGGCGTCGGAGGCACAGTTGACGGTGTACTGGCGTCGGAGGCACAGTTGACGGTGTACTGGCGTCGGAGGCACTGTTGGCGGTGTACTGGCGTCGGAGGCACTGTTGGCGGTGTACTGGCGTCGGAGGCACAGTTGACAGTGTACTGGCGTCGGAGGCACTGTTGGTGTACTGGCGTCGGAGGCACTGTTGGCGGTGTACTGGCGTCGGAGGCACTGTTGACAGTGTACTGGCGTCGGAGGCACAGTTGACGGTGTACTGGCATCGGAGGCACAGTTGACGGTGTACTGGCGTCGGAGGCACTGTTGGCGGTGTACTGGCGTCGGAGGCACAGTTGACGGTGTACTGGCGTCGGAGGCACTGTTGACAGTGTACTGGCGTCGGAGGCACAGTTGACGGTGTACTGGCGTCGGAGGCACTGTTGACAGTGTACTGGCGTCGGAGGCACAGTTGACGGTGTACTGGCGTCGGAGGCACTGTTGACAGTGTACTGGCGTCGGAGGCACAGTTGACGGTGTACTGGCGGTGTTGGCGTCGGAGGCACTGTTGACAGTGTACTGGCGTCGGAGGCACAGTTGACGGTGTACTGGCGTCGGAGGCACTGTTGACAGTGTACTGGCGTCGGAGGCACAGTTGACGGTGTACTGGCGTCGGAGGCACAGGGCCTGCGGGCCGCTCCAAGCAACAGCCTAGTGGACCAAACTCTCACAAGTCAAGCCTGGCCTCGGGCCGGGCTTGGGGAGTAGAAGAACTCCCAGAACCCATCAACCAGGTATCAACCAGGAGGCACTGTTGACGGTGTACTGGCGTCGGAGGCACAGTTGACAGTGTACTGGCGTCGGAGGCACTGTTGACAGTGTACTGGCGTCGGAGGCACAGTTGACGGTGTACTGGCGTCGGAGGCACTGTTGACGGTGTACTGGCGTCGGAGGCACTGTTGACAGTGTACTGGCGTCGGAGGCACTGTTGACAGTGTACTGGCGTCGGAGGCACAGTTGACGGTGTACTGGCGTCGGAGGCACTGTTGGCGGTGTACTGGCGTCGGAGGCACTGTTGGCGGTGTACTGGCGTCGGAGGCACAGTTGACGGTGTACTGGCGTCGGAGGCACAGTTGACGGTGTACTGGCGTCGGAGGCACTGTTGGCGGTGTACTGGCGTCGGAGGCACTGTTGACAGTGTACTGGCGTCGGAGGCACTGTTGGCGGTGTACTGGCGTCGGAGGCACTGTTGACAGTGTACTGGCGTCGGAGGCACAGTTGACGGTGTACTGGCGTCGGAGGCACAGTTGACGGTGTACTGGCGTCGGAGGCACTGTTGGCGGTGTACTGGCGTCGGAGGCACTGTTGGCGGTGTACTGGCGTCGGAGGCACAGTTGACAGTGTACTGGCGTCGGAGGCACTGTTGGTGTACTGGCGTCGGAGGCACTGTTGGCGGTGTACTGGCGTCGGAGGCACTGTTGACAGTGTACTGGCGTCGGAGGCACAGTTGACGGTGTACTGGCATCGGAGGCACAGTTGACGGTGTACTGGCGTCGGAGGCACTGTTGGCGGTGTACTGGCGTCGGAGGCACAGTTGACGGTGTACTGGCGTCGGAGGCACTGTTGACAGTGTACTGGCGTCGGAGGCACAGTTGACGGTGTACTGGCGTCGGAGGCACTGTTGACAGTGTACTGGCGTCGGAGGCACAGTTGACGGTGTACTGGCGTCGGAGGCACTGTTGACAGTGTACTGGCGTCGGAGGCACAGTTGGCGGTGTACTGGCGTCGGAGGCACAGTTGACGGTGTACTGGCGTCGGAGGCACAGTTGACGGTGTACTGGCGTCGGAGGCACTGTTGGCGGTGTACTGGCGTCGGAGGCACTGTTGACAGTGTACTGGCGTCGGAGGCACTGTTGGCGGTGTACTGGCGTCGGAGGCACTGTTGACAGTGTACTGGCGTCGGAGGCACTGTTGGCGGTGTACTGGCGTCGGAGGCACTGTTGACAGTGTACTGGCGTCGGAGGCACAGTTGACGGTGTACTGGCGTCGGAGGCACAGTTGACGGTGTACTGGCGTCGGAGGCACTGTTGGCGGTGTACTGGCGTCGGAGGCACTGTTGGCGGTGTACTGGCGTCGGAGGCACAGTTGACAGTGTACTGGCGTCGGAGGCACTGTTGGTGTACTGGCGTCGGAGGCACTGTTGGCGGTGTACTGGCGTCGGAGGCACTGTTGACAGTGTACTGGCGTCGGAGGCACAGTTGACGGTGTACTGGCATCGGAGGCACAGTTGACGGTGTACTGGCGTCGGAGGCACTGTTGGCGGTGTACTGGCGTCGGAGGCACAGTTGACGGTGTACTGGCGTCGGAGGCACTGTTGACAGTGTACTGGCGTCGGAGGCACAGTTGACGGTGTACTGGCGTCGGAGGCACTGTTGACAGTGTACTGGCGTCGGAGGCACAGTTGACGGTGTACTGGCGTCGGAGGCACTGTTGACAGTGTACTGGCGTCGGAGGCACAGTTGACGGTGTACTGGCGGTGTATTGGCGTCGGAGGCACTGTTGACAGTGTACTGGCGTCGGAGGCACAGTTGACGGTGTACTGGCGTCGGAGGCACTGTTGACAGTGTACTGGCGTCGGAGGCACAGTTGACGGTGTACTGGCGTCGGAGGCACAGGGCCTGCGGGCCGCTCCAAGCAACAGCCTAGTGGACCAAACTCTCACAAGTCAAGCCTGGCCTCGGGCCGGGCTTGGGGAGTAGAAGAACTCCCAGAACCCCATCACCAGGTATCAACCAGGAGGCACTGTTGACGGTGTACTGGCGTCGGAGGCACAGTTGACAGTGTACTGGCGTCGGAGGCACTGTTGACAGTGTACTGGCGTCGGAGGCACAGTTGACGGTGTACTGGCGTCGGAGGCACTGTTGACGGTGTACTGGCGTCGGAGGCACTGTTGACAGTGTACTGGCGTCGGAGGCACTGTTGACAGTGTACTGGCGTCGGAGGCACAGTTGACGGTGTACTGGCGTCGGAGGCACTGTTGGCGGTGTACTGGCGTCGGAGGCACTGTTGGCGGTGTACTGGCGTCGGAGGCACAGTTGACGGTGTACTGGCGTCGGAGGCACAGTTGACGGTGTACTGGCGTCGGAGGCACTGTTGGCGGTGTACTGGCGTCGGAGGCACTGTTGACAGTGTACTGGCGTCGGAGGCACTGTTGGCGGTGTACTGGCGTCGGAGGCACTGTTGACAGTGTACTGGCGTCGGAGGCACAGTTGACGGTGTACTGGCGTCGGAGGCACAGTTGACGGTGTACTGGCGTCGGAGGCACTGTTGGCGGTGTACTGGCGTCGGAGGCACTGTTGGCGGTGTACTGGCGTCGGAGGCACAGTTGACAGTGTACTGGCGTCGGAGGCACTGTTGGTGTACTGGCGTCGGAGGCACTGTTGGCGGTGTACTGGCGTCGGAGGCACTGTTGACAGTGTACTGGCGTCGGAGGCACAGTTGACGGTGTACTGGCATCGAGGCACAGTTGACGGTGTACTGGCGTCGGAGGCACTGTTGGCGGTGTACTGGCGTCGGAGGCACAGTTGACGGTGTACTGGCGTCGGAGGCACTGTTGACAGTGTACTGGCGTCGGAGGCACAGTTGACGGTGTACTGGCGTCGGAGGCACTGTTGACAGTGTACTGGCGTCGGAGGCACAGTTGACGGTGTACTGGCGTCGGAGGCACTGTTGACAGTGTACTGGCGTCGGAGGCACAGTTGACGGTGTACTGGCGGTGTATTGGCGTCGGAGGCACTGTTGACAGTGTACTGGCGTCGGAGGCACAGTTGACGGTGTACTGGCGTCGGAGGCACTGTTGACAGTGTACTGGCGTCGGAGGCACAGTTGACGGTGTACTGGCGTCGGAGGCACAGGGCCTGCGGGCCGCTCCAAGCAACAGCCTAGTGGACCAAACTCTCACAAGTCAAGCCTGGCCTCGGGCCGGGCTTGGGGAGTAGAAGAACTCCCAGAACCCCATCAACCAGGTATCAACCAGGAGGCACTGTTGACGGTGTACTGGCGTCGGAGGCACAGTTGACAGTGTACTGGCGTCGGAGGCACTGTTGACAGTGTACTGGCGTCGGAGGCACAGTTGACGGTGTACTGGCGTCGGAGGCACTGTTGACAGTGTACTGGCGTCGGAGGCACTGTTGACAGTGTACTGGCGTTGGAGGCACTGTTGACGGTGTACTGGCGTCGGAGGCTCTGTTGACGGTGTACTGGCGTCGGAGGCACAGTTGACGGTGTACTGGCGTCGGAGGCACAGTTGACAGTGTACTGGCGTCGGAGGCACTGTTGACGGTGTACTGGCGTCGGAGGCACTGTTGACGGTGTACTGGCGTCGGAGGCACAGTTGACAGTGTACTGGCGTCGGAGGCACAGTTGACAGTGTACTGGCGTCGGAGGCACTGTTGACGGTGTACTGGCGTCGGAGGCACAGTTGACAGTGTACTGGCGTCGGAGGCCCAGTTGACAGTGTACTAGAATTCCTGTTGTTCTTATCGAGATCTCCTATAGACCAGATTGTCCTCCTCCAAGATGTAACGTCAGCACAGTTGACTTACACCCAGGCACGTATATACTACTGCGAGCCGAACAGTGGCATCAGGGGAAAGGAAAAGTACCTGAACCTCTCTTCTCCTGGCCCCAGGAATTGAACCCAGAGCTGAGGTAATCAAAACTTGACTTCACTTTCCTATGGTCATTATTGTTTTAACAAAGCAGCTTGGTCATAATTTCCAAGATTTACATTAGGTTTCGTAAATGTGGAATTCATATCGTAATCGTTAGTAAGTTAACTATGGTCATTAGATTTTAGGATGTTGAAGGCAGTGATGTTTACATCCTCGGCTGGGTCCTTACAAGAAAAAATATGATGTTTGCAAGTCCATTACCCAAATTAGAGAGAAGAAAGAAGTTTGTATAGTGTATACATAATATACAATCAAGAGGACTTGATACATGTATGAGAAACATTGACATGAAACTTGTGTTGCTGGACTCTTGTATCGTTGTGTTGTGGTTCTGTATCATTGTATCCGTAATCTAGTGCTTGTTTCTTATCATACGGGGGAATATCACGTGTGTTTCTTATCATACGGGGGAATATCACGTGTGTTTCTTATCATACGGACGAATATCACATGTGTTTCTTATCATACGGGGGAATATCACATGTGTTTCTTATCATACGGATGAATATCACGTGTTTCTTATCATACGGGGGGAATATCACGTGTTTCTTATCATACGGAGGAATATCACATATGTTTCTTATCATACGGAGGAATATCACATGTGTTTCTTATCATACGGGGGAATATCACATGTGTTTCTTATCATACGGAGGAATATCACGTGTGTTTCTTATCAAACGGAGGAATATCACGTGTGTTTCTTATCAAACGGAGGAATATCATATGTGTTTCTTATCAAACGGAGGAATATCATATGTGTTTCTTATCATACGGAGGAATATCACATGTGTTTCTTATCATACGGGGGAATATCACATGTGTTTCTTATCATACGGGGAATATCACATGTGTTTCTTATCATACGGGGGAATATCACATGTGTTTCTTATCATACGGGGGAATATCACATGTGTTTCTTATCATACGGAGGAATATCACGTGTGTTTCTTATCAAACGGAGGAATATCATATGTGTTTCTTATCAAACGGAGGAATATCATATGTGTTTCTTATCATACGGAGGAATATCACATGTGTTTCTTATCATACGGGGGAATATCACGTGTTTCTTATCATACGGGGAATATCACATGTGTTTCTTATCATACGGGGGAATATCACATGTGTTTCTTATCATACGGGGGAATATCACATGTGTTTCTTATCATACGGGGGAATATCACATGTGTTTCTTATCATACGGGGGAATATCACATGTGTTTCTTATCATACGGGGAATATCATGTGTTTCTTATCATACAGGGAATATCACATGTGTTTCTTATCATATGGAGAATATCACATATGCTTCTTATCATACAGGAAATATCACATAAGTTTCTTATCATGCGGGGAATATCACATGTGTTTCTTATCATACAGGAAATATCACATATGTTTCTTATCATGCGGGAAATATCACATGTGTTTCTTATCATACAGGAAATATCACAATTGCTTCTTATCATGCGGGGAATATCACATGTTTCTTATCATATGGAGAATATCACATATGCTTCTTATCATGAAGGGAATATCACATATGTTTCTTATCATATGGAGAATATCACATATGCTTCTTATCATGCAGGGAATATCACATATGTTTCTTATCATATGGAGAATATCACATATTGATGTTATAAATAAGAGCTGTGATGAGTCCGTGCAGCTGTTGTTTGGGCGCAGTAGCCAAACTTCTGCCCAACTAGTGGCTATATATAATATACAAATAATTTACCTACTATGTATTCACTTTAACATGTCCATTGTATGTTATATGAACACAATGTTATAATTATAAAGATTTTATGAGTTATTTGGGAAAGTTACCGCGAAAGAGTGGAAATATCCCATTTTCTTTGATGAAACCATTTACCAATCCTGATTGAATCTGTTATTGCTAATCTATTAATCTGGATTTGCTGTTCAAAGCTCACCCTGTAAATTTACTAGCAAATTTAGTTTCGTGAAGAGCCAGTTCTGTGAGGAGAGTGTGTGTGGGGCTTGGTGGTCACTCCCCACGTGTAGGTTCAACTGCCCTCCTTGTCTTACATACTTTTAGGGCTTCCTTAATCAACCCTAAGCAAAAAGTATACTTGAAGAGCTGTATCCAGCTACTAGGTGTATATACACTGAGATTTTACTTTAGTTCTGGATTATGTTCAGGTCTAAAGTATATTTCTTGGTTGGTTGGTAAGCTCTTGTGGTAGCCCTAATAGTCCTCCATACGCTGATAGACCTTATTAAACCTCCAGAGGTTGGTAGGCTTTAATAACTCTCCAAACATTGATAGGCATTAATAACCCTCCAGAGTTTTATAAGCCTTAATAACCCTCTGAAGGTTGATAGGCCTTAGTAACCCTCCAAAGGTTGGAAGGCCTTAGTAACCTACCAGAAGTTGATAGGCCTTAAAACCTTCCAGAGGTTTATAGCCCTTATTAACCTTTCAGAAGTTAATAGGCCATAACACTCCTACAAAAGTTCATAGGACTAGTTTTGGGTGCTATACGTATAGTCAAATACAAGCACATTGCCGTCGGCGTTTGTTTCGATGTGAGTGTGTGTCTTGAGGTAGAGACAGGCTCCGTCTCTGACGCTCGAGAATCCTTGCTTTTGTTGACCAGACCACACACTAGAAGGTGGAGGAACGACGACGTTTCCTCCACCTTCTAGTGTGTGGTCTGGTCAACATACTTTAGCCACGTTATTGTGACTCATCGCCTCCTTGCTTTTGTTGTGCATTTAAAGTATGAGGATGATAAGTAGCAGATCACCAGTGATGTTACATAGCTTGCTAATTCCGTATACCTGTGATGTAAAATACTGTTAATTCCGTGCACCTGTGATGTAAAATACTGTTAATTCCGTGCACCTGTGATGTAAAATACTGTTAATTCCGTGCACCTGTGATGTAAAATACTGTTAATTCCGTGCACTTAATATAGTATGCATG
>WNGS01165318.1:27080009-27102614 GCA_020271785.1 Procambarus virginalis
GTTTCTACTAAAGTAGTTTCACTGCAAGGGGTCTCTCATAAATTCTGGTCGAATTACACTATGTAACAGTTCTCCTGGGTAGTTGATATTTCTGGTTGCTTACGCCTCCAAAGTAATAAAAATAACTATTATTTTCCTCAAACTTTGCTCTGAAATTACGTCAGACAGCTTAAGGAAGATGTCTTGAAGGTACCTGAAGACTTCCGAGTTATGAAACAATGTATCACAGCTGTAGGTAGGAGGGGCTGCGGCCTTCAGGGGATCTTCATGATAACAGTTGTGTATGCTGACATGGAATTTATACACCGAAAGGTATACTCCTTTTCTCGGCGTTTATATAAAATGAAGCATACTCGTTTGTTTGTTTGCCAGTAAGTAAGTTGGTGCGGAGGTGGCTGTATCCTTCCAAGGATCGATGGGCTTTAAACTAACACCAGACTAAACACAGTGTGTCACAATATCTCGCCACCATCCCTGCCACTCTGCCAGTATCACCATCATCTCCTGAGGCACTGGATGTCACCACACCACCACCACCTGTGAGACAGCTAATGTCACCACCACCACACCACCACCACCACCTGTGAGACAGCTAATGTCACCACCACCACCACCTGTCAGACAGCTAATGTCACCACCACCACCACCTGTCAGACAGCTAATGTCACCACCACCACCACCTGTGAGACAGCTAATGTCACCACCACCACCACCTGTCAGACAGCTAATGTCACCACCACCACCACCACCTGTGAGACAGCTAATGTCACCACCACCACCACCTGTGAGACAGCTAATGTCACCACCACCACCACCACCTAAGAGACAGCTAATGTCACCACCACCACCACCCCTGTCAGACAGCTAATGTCACCACCACCACCACCTGTCAGACAGCTAATGTCACCACCACCACCACCTGTCAGACAGCTAATGTCACCACCACCACCTGTCAGACAGCTAATGTCACCACCACCACCACCTGTCAGACAGCTAATGTCACCACCACCACCACCTGTCAGACAGCTAATGTCACCACCACCACCACCACCACCTGTCAGACAGCTAATGTCACCACCACCACCACCACCTGTCAGACAGCTAATGTCACCACCACCACCACCTGTCAGACAGCTAATGTCACCACCACCACCACCACCTGTCAGACAGCTAATGTCACCACCACCACCTGTCAGACAGCTAATGTCACCACCACCACCACCTGTCAGACAGCTAATGTCACAACCACCACCACCTGTCAGACAGCTAATGTCACCACCACCTGTCAGACAGCTAATGTCACCACCACCACCACCTGTCAGACAGCTAATGTCACCACCACCACCACCACCTGTCAGACAGCTAATGTCACCACCACCACCACCTGTCAGACAGCTAATGTCACCACCACCACCACCACCTGTCAGACAGCTAATGTCACCACCACCACCACCTGTCAGACAGCTAATGTCACACCACCACCACCCTGTGAGACAGCTAATGTCACCACCACACCACCACCTGTCAGACAGCTAATGTCACCACCACCACCACCTGTGAGACAGCTAATGTCACCACCACCACCACCACCACCTGTCAGACAGCTAATGTCACCACCACCACCCCTGTGAGACAGCTAATGTCACCACCACCACCACCACCTGTCAGACAGCTAATGTCACCACCACCACCACCTGTGAGACAGCTAATGTCACCACCACCACCACCTGTCAGACAGCTAATGTCACCACCACCACCACCTGTCAGACAGCTAATGTCACCACCACCACCACCTGTCAGACAGCTAATGTCACCACCACCACCACCTGTCAGACAGCTAATGTCACCACCACCACCACCACCTGTCAGACAGCTAATGTCACCACCACCACCACCTGTGAGACAGCTAATGTCACCACCACCACCACCACCTGTCAGACAGCTAATGTCACCACCACCACCACCACCTCGAAAGGTAACTGTGAGCAACACCACCACTGTGTAGGTGAGACTTTCCATCCTCGACCTCCACAAGAAAGAGGTTGTAAATCTTGCCGTGCTGCACTAACTGGCCAACATCCTCTAATATCACTTGGCACCGGCCATATTGGCCAAAAAAGTGATGCTCCATCACCAGCAATAAAAATATCGGGCCCCAGTCATGCAAGGCAAGTCGCCCTAATTAATAACACGAATTAAACAAGAATCATCTTGTGGCTTTCAGGAATTACATAGTTGTAGTTAGTGCCTGACTTGGACGGGACGCAGGCTTTAAAGAGCTTTAATTCTTAATGATCACCTTACGGAAGTGACTACACATGATTAATTTTTCACCCTTGTGCCAAGATTAACCACCAAGGTAGAGTACATGTAAGGGTTATTACTGACAAGTGCTCCCAGGAACTTTAAGATCCCTGTGTCATTAGACGAGAACTCTTGGATGAATTTGAAGAAATGAGAACAGTGAAAACTGGAAGAAGCAGGTCCATGGTTTATCACAATGAAATGTGTCAAGTAAAAAAGTATGGAGCAAGTGACAACATCTGCCAGCAAGAGGCTTAGGGCCCACGCAGGAATTTCCCTGCCAAAAAAAAAATCAGCAGACTAATAGACGTTGTACAGCTCGCATAAGTCTTGGCTACAGGCATCTCTGGCATTTCGGCTTGTATAGGGATCTAGATGAAGTAAAGTGTGTGGACGAAGACAGGGACACACTCTCGAACATTATATCTTGGACTGTAGTAAAATTGAGCCATTTAGAGATAAATCTAAACTCACGTTGTATGAAATGGCAAACCATCCTATTACTAAGGTTAAATTCCTGAAATCCTTGCACTGTATCCATATTTCGCTTCCAGTAGATAAACGACATATGAAATTAAGAAACAAGTAGTGTATTGTGAAGACTAATAATAACAAACAGCAGCTCCCCAATGACTGTAATATCTCCATTGCTCAAACAATTTTGTATTAGCGATAAGACCTACCATTAATCCATAAGGATTTGCTGTAGATATATAGCTCTTGAAATAGAATTATAAGGTGTGAAGGATAGATGAATTTGTTAATGTAATAATCTCCGTTGAGGTCTTATAAAGACCATTTGTGCCCTTTGTAATCCTTTTTGCGCTACCGCTCACAAGATGAGTATGGGGTGCACAATAAACTAGCAACAGTCATCACACCTGTGTCCGCCTCCATGTGTAGTTTTCTCCGGGGACTGCGTCAAACCTGTTTTATGTTTAGGTAAACTGTTCTATTTCAGCAAGTCGAATTTAATGTGATCTAACTCCATCATTCCCCCACAACCCACACATTCACCCACAGCACCTACACATCACCCCACACTCACAGCTCTCCCTTGGATGCAAATAATTCCAATTGCGTTTAAAAATATCAATCTTCAGACACCACAAAGATTTGGCGGCATTAAATCAAAGCAAATGCTGCTCTTTGATAAATGATCTCATAAATCCCCAGTCACAACAGCTGTCCCTCGTGACTCCCCAGAAGGTATCAATTATATTACTGTTAATATATAACTTAAAAAAATATATCGCACTTCCATAACTCACCAAAGCTCAGTATTTCATAGATGTAGACAATTTATGTAAATATTCTTGTTAAAATGTTAATTATCAGATATTATTACTCTTGAGTGATTTATTATTTTTTTTATTATCATTATTGACGGTGTAGAAAATACCCAATACATATGGAGGTGTATTATTAATCAAAATATTCGGATGAATCTACACCCTTTATCACAGGTGTAAACAGTGTGCTTACACCACCTTGATAAAGGATGGAAGTTCATCCGAAAATTAGGTTTAATAATACACTTAAACATGCATTGAGTCTTTTATTCGCCTTCATTTGATCACTACGGTATTGTAGCTAGTTTCTCCATTATTATTATTATTATTATTATTATTATTATTATTAATATTATTAATATTATTATTATTATTATTATTATTATTATTATTATTATTATTATTATTATATTATTATTATTATTATTATTATTATTATTATTATTATTATTATTATTATTTATTATAATTATTATTATTATTGTTTTCTTATTATTACTGTTGTTTATTATTATTGTTGCTATTGCTTTTATTTCACTAACAGTTTATTGTTTAAACTTTATAGAGCGTTTGTTTAGGGTGGACTATGTTGTTTTATGTAAGGTTAGATTAGATTAGATTAGATTAGGATAGGTTAGGTTAGGTTAGATTTGGTTAAATTAGATTAGCTTAGGTTAAGATAGGATAGGTTAGATTAAATTTGAATAGATTATACTAGATTAGCTTAAATTAGATTATCTTATGTTAGATTAGATTTATTTTAGATTAGGTAAGGTAGGTTTAAAAAGGAAACACAAAATGGTATTAACAAATCGTCTTATGTTTGTAACGACCTTCAGATATGCATTATCGGCCTCTCCGCTGCTTCCTGGAAGATAATAATTTGAAAAATGGCTCATTTTCCATTTTCTATATGATAAAATCACACACCCAGCCAGATGTTTTAGCGAGGGTAAACCCCACAGACCTAGCAAGGTCTCGGTAAGTATCAGGGTTGCATCCTTTAGTATAAGAATAATATTAGTTGGATCAAGGAGCGTCTGGAGAGGACGAGAAGGTTATAAGGACTGACCTGGTGCATGGGTAACATCAACTTCTGGTTACTGGTTACTTTTGGTTACTAACTTACTTCTGGGTAACATCAACTTATCAGTGTGTGATAACCTTGGTCTGAGGACTCTGTTAGTTGATTAACTTGTATCTGTCCAGTTGTATAGTCTGTATTATTGCCAGTTGTATAGCTTCTGTATCATTGCCAGTTGTATAGCGTGTATCGTTGCCAGTTGTATAGCCTGTATCACTGCCAGTTGTATAGCCTGTATCGTTGCCAGTTGTATAGCCTGTATCGTTGCCAGTTGTATAGTTTCTGTATCATTGCCAGTTGTATAGCCTGTATCGTTGCCAGTTGTATAGCCTGTATCGTTGCCAGTTGTATAGTTTCTGTATCATTGCCAGCTGTATAGCCTGTATCGTTGCCAGTTGTATAGCCTGTATCGTTGCCAGTTGTATAGCGTGTATCATTGCCAGTTGTATAGCCTGTATCGTTGCCAGTTGTATAGCCTGTATCGTTGCCAGTTGTATAGCGTGTATCATTGCCAGTTGTATAGCCTGTATCGTTGCCAGTTGTATAGCCTGTATCGTTGCCAGTTGTATAGCGTGTATCATTGCCAGTTGTATAGCCTGTATCGTTGCCAGTTGTATAGCCTGTATCGTTGCCAGTTGTATAGCGTGTATCATTGCCAGTTGTATAGCCTGTATCGTTGCCAGTTGTATAGCCTGTATCGTTGCCAGTTGTATAGCGTGTATCATTGCCAGTTGTATAGCCTGTATCGTTGCCAGTTGTATAGCCTGTATCGTTGCCAGTTGTATAGCGTGTATCATTGCCAGTTGTATAGCCTGTATCGTTGCCAGTTGTATAGCCTGTATCGTTGCCAGTTGTATAGCCTGTATCGTTGCCAGTTGTATAGCATGTATCACGGTACTAACATGAAGAATGTTACTATAACAGGAAGATAATAAGTTTAACATTTAGTCATCACTTTCAATATACTGAAACTCGCAACACAAGTAATAAGCCTTAACAGTCACCACACTCGAACGATGCGATTCAAATTGTTTATACCAGACAAACGTCACATTCTTAGCAGTAGTGAAATGTCAGCTAACAATCAGCAGGTAGTCAGCTAACAATCAACAGGTAGTCAGCTAACAATCAACAGGTAGTCAGCTAACAATCAGCAGGTAGTCAGCTAACAATCAACAGGTAGTCAGCTAACAATCAGTAGGTAGTCAGCTAACAATCAGTAGGTAGTCAGCTAACAATCAGCAGGTAATCAGCTAACAATCAGTAGGTAGTCAGCTAACAATCAGCAAGTAGTCAGCTAACAATCAGCATATAGTTAGCTAACAATCAGCAGGTAGTCAGCTAACAATCAGCATGTAGTCAGCTAACAATCAGCAAGTAGTCAGCTAACACTCAGCAAGTAGTCAGCCAACAATCACCAAGTAGTCAGCTAACAATCAGCAAGTAGTCAGCTAACAATCAGCAAGTAGTCAGCTAACAATCAGCAGGTAGTCAGCTAACAATCAGCAGGTAGACAGCAAACAATCAGCAGGTAGTCAGCTAACAATCAGCAGGTAGTCAGCTAACAATCAGCAGGTAGTCAGTTAACAATCAGCAAGTAGTCAGCTAACAATCAGCAGGTAGTCAGCTAACAATCAGCAGGTAGTCAGTTAACAATCAGCAAGTAGTCAGCTAACAATAAGCAGGTAGTCAGCTAACAATCATCAGGTAGTCAGCAAACAATCAGCAGGTAGTCAGCTAACAATCAGCAGGTAGTCAGCTAACAATCAGCAAGTAGTCAGCTAACAATCAGCAGGTAGTCAGTTAACAATCAGCAAGTAGTCAGCTAACAATCAGCAGGTAGTCAGCTAACAATCAGCAGGTAGTCACCTAGCAATCAGCAGGTAGTCAGCTAACAATCAGCAGGTAGTCAGCTAACAATCAGCAGGTAGTCAGCTAACAATCAGCATGTAGTCAGCTAACAATCAGTAGATAGTCAGCTAGCAATCAGCATGTAGTCAGCTAACAATCAGCAAGTAGTCAGCTAACAATCAGCAGGTAGTCAGCAAACAATCAGCAGGTAGTCAGCTAACAATCAGCAGGTAGTCAGTTAACAATCAGCAGGTAGTCAGTTAACAATCAGCATGTAGTTAGCTAACAATCAGCAGGTAGTCAGCTAACAATCAGCAGGTAGTCAGTTAACAATCAGCAAGTAGTCAGTTAACAATCAGCAGGTAGTCAGCTAACAATCAGCATGTAGTCAGCTAACAATCAGCAGGTAGTCAGCTAACAATCAGCAGGTAGTCAGGTAACAATCAGCAGGTAGTCAGCTAACAATCAGCAGGTAGTCAGCTAACAATCAGCAGGTATTCAGCTAACAATCAGCAGGTAGTCAGCTAACAATCAGCAAGTAGTCAGCTAACAATCAGCAGGTAGTCAGCTAACAATCAGCAAGTAGTCAGCTAACAATCAGCAGGTAATCAGCTAACAATCAGCAGGTAGTCAGCTAACAATCAGCAGGTAGTCAGCTAACAATCAGCAGGTAGTCAGGTAACAATCAGCAAGTAGTCAGCTAACAATCAGCAGGTAGTCAGCTAACAATCAGCAGGTAGTCAGCTAACAATCAGCAGGTAGTCAGGTAACAATCAGCAAGTAGTCAGCTAACAATCAGCAGGTAGTCAGCTAACAATCAGCAGGTAGTCAGCTAACAATCAGCAGGTAGTCAGCTAACAATCAGCAAGTAGTCAGCTAACAATCAGCAAGTAGTCAGCTAACAATCAGCAGGTAGTCAGGTAACAATCAGCAAGTAGTCAGCTAACAATCAGCAGGTAGTCAGCTAACAATCAGCAAGTAGTCAGCTAACAATCAGCAAGTAGTCAGCTAACAATCAGCAGGTAGTCAGCTAACAATCAGCAAGTAGTCAGCTAACAATCAGCAGGTAGTCAGCTAACAATCAGCAGGTAGTCAGCTAACAATCAGCAGGTAGTCAGCTAACAATCAGCAGGTAGTCAGTTAACAATCAGCAGGTAGTCAGCTAACAATCAGCAGGTAGTCAGTTAACAATCAGCAAGTAGTCAGTAACAATCAGCAGGTAGTCAGCTAACAATCAGCAAGTAGTCAGCTAACAATCAGCAGGTAGTCAGCTAACAATCAGCAGGTAGTCAGCTAACAATCAGCAGGTATTCAGCTAACAATCAGCAGGTAGTCAGCTAACAATCAGCAAGTAGTCAGCTAACAATCAGCAGGTAGTCAGCTAACAATCAGCAAGTAGTCAGCTAACAATCAGCAGGTAATCAGCTAACAATCAGCAGGTAGTCAGCTAACAATCAGCAAGTAGTCAGGTAACAATCAGCAGGTAGTCAGCTAACAATCAGCAAGTAGTCAGCTAACAATCAGCAGGTAGTCAGCTAACAATCAGCAAGTAGTCAGCTAACAATCAGCAAGTAGTCAGCTAACAATCAGCAGGTAGTCAGCTAACAATCAGCAGGTAGTCAGCTAACAGAGTGAAGTTACCGGCTATAAACGACACACATGGGCAGGATCGTCGCCAAACAACAGAAAACGAAGTCAATACCTGAAGCAAAAATCAGTTGAATCTTTGTAAATTGGAGGTAGTGGTAGTTGGTGGTTATTTGCTGGTGCTAATTCGGCCCTGGTGGGGTATAATTTGGGGCAAAATTGTAATGACCAAGTGATAATTAAATAGTAGCCTTCAGGGGTTTAAGTGGTAGGGTGGAGTTGTGGTCCAAAGGGAAGGGGGGGGGGGTCAGGGGATGGGGGGTGGTGGTGGTCAGAAGGGGGGGGGGTGGTTATGGGGGGTAAGGGAAGTGACCAGGAACAAATGGTTAATAAAGGGGTCTCCGGAAGCCACTTATTTTCTCTACACCCACCGGATACCTGAATGTGACTTATTTAATGTATTTATTGTGTGTGTGTGTGTGTGTGTGTGTGTGTGTGTGTGTGTGTGTGTGTGTGTGTGTGTGTGTGTGTGTGTGTGTGTGTGTGTATATTCACCTAGTATTCACCGAGTTGTCTTTGAGGGGGTTGAGCTTTGCCTCTCAACTGTCAATCAACTGTTTACTAACTACTTTTTTATCCACACCACACACACACACACACTCCAGGAAGCAGCCCGTGACAGCTGACTAACTCCCAGGTACCTATTTACTGCTAGGTAACAGGGGCATTCAGGGTGAAAGAAACTTTGCCCATTTATTTCTGCCTCGTGCGGGAATCGAACCCGCGCCACAGAATTACGAGTCCTGTGCGCTGTCCACCAGGCTACGAGGCCTCCTCGTAGTGTGTGTAAGTGTGTGTGTGTGTGTGTGTGTGTGTGTGTGTGTGTGTGTGTGTGTGTGTGTGTGTGTGTGTGTGTGTGTGTGTGTGTGTGTGTCAAAGAGACTATCTACGAAGGATCATTTTACTGAAGACAGCTGAGAGGGTTTTTGAGTCTGAAGCAGAGGGAACACAAACTTTAGTCTCACAAACCGTGCCTGGCTCACACAAGCCCTGGGTTTTGGTGGTGCGAGCTACACATACTGACTTATGTGCGGTGGCTTAGGTGGCTTGACCTGGGTTGGGCTGAAGCCACCTAGATGTGCTTGCTGGGGCCAACCATCAACACCTGCCTCTCAGGCATTGTGTAATGTATAAAACTGAATTTAGCTTTCATCTATTTCATCTAGATCTTGCTATTTATTACAACTCTGACCCTGAATACGTTATTTATGATAGCCTTGTGACCTGAATGTGTCGCTAGCGTCCTTCTGTGCCCTCGTGCTTCAGTGTTCCTCCCTGTGAACGTTGCTTCTCTGTCTAATCTCCTGAGAATCTTATATGTTGTTGTCATGTCTCCTCTATTCCTCCTCTCCTTCATTGTGGTGAAGGCCAGTTCCCTGTGTCTTTCCTCTTAGCTCAATACCCTCAAATTAGGAACAAAGTTTGTTGTATATCCTAGGACCCATTCCATTTCCAGGCTTCATCAATTATTTACACAACCACTTTGGAAACCTGTACATCTTCTTCAGTCATGGCGGATTTGTTTACATTTAATAAACCGTTTATGAGCTCCGAAGCGCTACGAGGCTGTGAAGTTTCGATGCCTGCAAATTGTTTAATAAATGTAAATAAAACCGCCATGATTTTAGAAAGATGTACAGGTTTCGTATGTAGGAATCTGTATCCTCATTCATCCTGTGCGGTTGTTCGGGTTATTTCACTCCTTTTTATTATGACTTTGCATTTGTGTGGGTTAAAGTTCAATGGCCATTTTTCAGCCCACTTGTGGAGTGTGTCAAGGTCACCCTAAAGATTATTACATTCCCCCTCATTCTTCTCCTTGGTTCTCTGGCATTAGTACACATTGTGGTTCTACCTCTCTCTCTCTTTCTTTGATATCTCCCCTCTCACTGGTTCTTTCTTTCCTTACTTCCTCAGAGTAGTCCCTCACCATTCCTTCCTGAGAGTAGTCCCTCACCATTCCTTCCTCAGTCCCTCACCAAATTTGGAATTCGTTTGCAGAAAAGTGTTAAATGTTTTTTTTGACTATCGAGTAACATGCAGTCTGTCCATATCTTGTTTGAACTCTTATCATCTTGAAGTATAACACTAACAAGTTTGTAAAGCGGGTTTTTACTTTGCTGAAATAATGTTGGCATTTAGAGAAAATTCAAATGATCTAAATGTTTTACAGACCTCCATTGGCTCAGATCCTGTCGTAACTTAGAGGCAATACTTGTTCCTTATACATGTAGTGGGTGTGGACTGCTTGTTATGAGATGAGTGGGAGTTGTGGGTTGGGTGATGGGGCGTGTGCTGGGTTGGGTTGTATTGTGTAGGTTGGGTGGTGTAGATTTGGCTGCATAGTGTGCTTTGTGACGTTGGTTGAGTGTTTCTATGAAGAGACACAGGTGATTTTGGTTGTATGGGTTGAGGCATATAATAGATTTCTTACTTGTCAAAAATTTTAATTCACGATAAAAATATGTATGTACTGTTTTATTTATCAAACAACACTGTTGACATAATAACAGTTTTTGCAGCAATAGTCTTTACAGTTGCGGCCTGAGACCTGTTGAATATTTCCTTAGCCTCACTAATTTCTAATGGAATCCCAAAACAGAATAAAAAAAATTCTGCATCGCGATCAATTTAAAAAATCTACACATTCACAAAAGAGGTTGAGACAAGCACAGGTTGGAGTGAAAAAAAAGCCTCGCTGAGCCATTATAAAAGCGTCATCAATACTTCACCGCTTGTCAGGAGCTGTGGCAGCGGTGTAAGGAACAAATTTATATAAAGGAGGTAAACATTACCTCAGACTATGGCGAGTGGCAAATGTCAGGGGTCACTCCTCAGCCTGGTGGAGGAGCCTGGTGGTAACTTACTCACGCCAGGGGGAGGAACATGGTTACTCACCACCACCACAACACACCACCACCACCACACACCACCACCACCACACACCACACAACACACCACCACCACAACACACCACCACCACAACACACACCACCACCACAACACACCACCACCACCACACACACCACCACCACAACACACCACCACTACAACACACCACCACCACAACACACCACCACCACAACACACCACCACAACACACACCACCACCACAACATAAGAGAACACCAGAAAGCAAAGAGAGATACCAGAGAACCAGGAATGAGTATGTCAGGGTGAGAAGAGAAGCAGAGAAAAGTTATGAAAATGATATAGCAAACAAAGCCAAGACCGAACCAAAGCTACTCCACAGTCACATCAGGAGGAAAACAACAGTGAAAGAACAGGTATTGAAACTTAGAACAGGCGAGGACAGGTATACAGAGAATGACATAGAGGTGTGTGAAGAACTCAACAAAAGGTTCCAGGAGGTTTTCACAATAGAACAAGGTGAGGTCATTGTGCTAGGAGAAAGGGAAGTAAACCAGGCGGCCTTGGAAGGGTTCGAAATTACGAGAGAGGAGGTCAAGAGTCACCTGCTGGATCAGGATGTTAGAAAGGTCCAGACGGGATCTCGCCATGGGTACTGAAAGAGTGTGCAGAGGAACTTTGCTTGCCACTCTCCATAGTGTATAGTAGGTCACTGGAGACGGGAGACCTACCAGAAATATGGAAGGCGGCAAATGTGGTCCCAATATACAAAAAGGGCGACAGGCAAGAGGCACTGAACTACAGGTCAGTGTCCTTGACTTGTATACCATGCAAGGTGATGGAGAAGATCGTGGGAAAAAATCTAGTAACACATCTGGAGAGAAGGGACTTCGTGACAAATCGCCAACATGGGTTCAGGGAGGGTAAATCTTGCCTGACTGGCTTAATAGAATTCTACGACCAGGTGACAAAGATTAAGCAAGAAAGAGAAAGCTGGGTGGACTGCATTTTCTTGGATTGTCGGAAAGCTTTTGACACACTACCCCAGAAGAGGCTGGTACATAAGCTGGAGAGACAGGCAGGTGTAGCTGGTAAGGTGCTCCAGTGGATAAGGGAGTACCTAAGCAATCGGAAGCAGAGAGTTACGGTGAGGGGTGAGACCTCAGATTGGCGTGAAGTCACCAGTGGAGTCCCACAGGGCTCTGTACTCGGTCCTATATTGTTTCTGATATATGTAAATGATCTCCCGGAGGGTATAGATTCATTTCTCTCAATGTTTGCGGACGATGCCAAAATTTTGAGAAGGATTAAGATAGAGGAGGACTGCTTGAGGCTTCAAGAAGACCTAGACAAGCTGAAGGAATGGTCAAACAAATGGTTGTTAGAGTTTACAAGCAAATGTAATGTAATGAAGATAGGTGTGGGGAGCAGGAGGCCAGATGCAAGGTATCATCTGGGAGATGAAATTCTTCAAGAGTCAGAGAGAGAAAAAGACCTGGGGGTTGATATCACACCAGAATTGTCTCCTGCAGCCCATATCAAGAGGATAACATCAGCGGCATATGCCAGGCTGGCCAACATAAGAACGGCATTCAGAAACTTGTGTAAGGAATCATTCAGAACTTTGTATACCACATATGTCAGGCCAATCCCGGAGTATGCAGCCCCAGCATGGAGTCCATATCTAGTCAAGGATAAGACCAAACCGGAAAAGGTTCAAAGGTTTGCCACCAGACTAGTACCCGAGCTGAGAGGTATAAGCTACGAGGAGAGACTACGGGAATTAAATCTCACTTCTCTGGAAGACAGAAGAGTTAGGGGAGACATGATCACCACATTCAAGATTCTCAAGGGAATTGATAAGGTAGTCTATTTAACACAAGGGGCACACGCACTAGGGGACGCAGGTGGAAACTGAGTGCCCAAATGAGCCACAGAGATATTAGAAAGAACTTTTTTAGTGTCAGAGTGATTGACAAATGGAATGCATTAGGAAGTGATGTGGTGGAGGCTGACTCCATACACAGTTTCAAGTGTAGATATGATAGAGNGTGTTTGATGGTTACAAGATATACACGGGTTGATACAAAATAATACAAAACATGCGTAAAGGTTATGGATCTCTTGAAAAACACGACAATGGGAAACATTGATGAATGTCACAAACGGGTTCGATCATTGTTGCAAGTCAAACACTTCTTTGAATTCCTCTGAAGTTGGACTAGTGCCCAAGACGCAACAGGCATTTCCCCTCTGATCGCAACACTGAGGCGCTGGAACAAGAAACTTTTTTGTTCTCTGATCCTTTGCAGCGCTGATCACTTGTCCCCCAATTCCTTCAGGAACTTCAGTACACATTTCCCCACAAACCGAGGGTCTCCGAGCCGATCGGAACAAAGCTGTAGCAGTGTGCCAGACCTCTGTATTTAATAATTTTCTGTGATTCCCTGAAAGAAGCAACACTACCCCTTTCACGTGTGCTGTAGTGGAGGTAGGTACTGGCCAGTGTGCAGTGCACGTGTAGTCCCACACCACTAGCTTACCATCCTTCCAAGGAAGCAAGGTGACCCCATCTGGCGCTTTTGAGGGTCGTTAGGTCTGAATAAGTGTGGTTCTCTTTGTGCCGGGCAGCGGGCTGTGGCGAGGCTCCACTTGATGAAGTCGTTGACTTCTTCATGTCTTGCAATCTTACCCTGTGATTTACGACATACCAGACCATGACGACCATATTGGTCTGCCATCGCAGTTCCGCAGATGCACCTATGTCCGTGAGGATGGGGGCCAAGGCAAAGGGCAACTCCAATGCGGAGAGCGTCATGACTGAGGCGAGTTCCCAGGGCTGCATTGGGCACAGCAAATAAAAAATCCCCGGCGTGGGGTGCTGTTACCGCTAGAGGCGGGCTTTGTTTTCAGCATCAGCGTTGTCAATCATTGCTGTGACAGTCTTTTCCATTATGGGGCTATCCCAGTGGGCCTGCTTGTGGTTTTTTGGGACTTGTGGTCGGGTTGAGGGTGTGCAATGGTGTCCCATTGTCTGGCTGCTTCGATGACGTTTGATCATGAGTTCCCGCTGTCTCTCATACGCTCTCGTAGGATCTGCCCTACCATTCGTTGGCTGCTGTACATGAGGATAAGAATGCTGGAAGTGCTACCTCAGTTCCTTTCGTATGCCTATCCCCCCAAATCTCACTGGTAGTGTTGCTTGGTCCCACTGACTGTCATCTAAATCTAGGTTGAGCGCCTTCCTGAATATTGACCTGAGGAGCTCATCATATTGATTTAAAAGTGGGTTGCCAAAAGTGGGTGCACACCTTAAGAAGTATGTTAGCCTGGGCAAGGTAAGGCACTTTGTGAGAAGGTAGAGGGCATCATGGGAGTCCAAGTCCCCTATTCTCGCTTCCATCCTCTTTAAGTCGTTAAACTTTTCGCCAAGGACTGCAGCAATGGCATTGTGGCCCAGAGGTGCTCCAAGTAGTGTGCTGTCGGTGGGTTTAATGACTGAGGCTTCTGGTAAAACTGATTTTACAGCTCTAATAATTACCTCACCGGATGCAATAATTTCGCACTTGGAAGGGTTAAGAACGAGACCCATGGTCTCCCCCCGTGTCTTCACCAGCTGCAGGTCTTCCAGCAGGGAGTCTTGTGTGCCTGCCAGAGTGCCATCATCCAGGAACCAGATGTTGAGCTCACTGGACAGTCTGGTTATAATTTCTCGAACCGCTATGCAAAAGAGGAAGGGTGCAAGTGGGTCTCCCTGTTGAATTCCCTCTGCTGAGGTGACTTCGTGTTTGCCAAATAGGAGGATTGAGTTTTTGCTGTAGCCTGCCGACACAAACGGGAGAATATTCCTGGACTGCGGCGGTTTATATATATATATATATATATATATATATATATATATATATATATATATATATATATATATATATATATATATATACAAGAAGGTGTCCAACAGGGTGACCCCCTTGCTCCTTTTCTTTTCTGCCTAGTCATCAAGGAAGTCACCGATAACCTGTCCAGTGAGCTCAATATTTGGTTTTTGGATGATGGTACTCTAGCCGGCTCCCCAGCCTCACTCTTGGACGACATAAGAATAATTCAGGAGCAAGGAGCAAGCATAGGCCTCACCCTGAACCCTTCCAAGTGCGAAATAACCTCCACCAACCAGCACATAATAGAGCAAATAAAGGTTGTTTTGCCTGACATTCATACAACCAACCCTGAGGACAGCACACTCCTAGGTGCTCCTCTTGGAAGGAATGCCATCGACGAGGTCCTTGGTAAGAAGATCACTGACCTGAAGAGGATGAACGAGAGGATTGAAGACATCGATGCCCATGATGCACTTTACCTCATCACCAGATGCTTGTCCCTCCCCAGGCTGACCTATTTTCTAAGATGTTCGCCATCTTTCAACAATATTAAATTAGAAGAGTACGACAGCTTGCTGAAATCAACACTAGAAAAAGCCCTCAATATTTCCCTCAGCGACTCACAGTGGAAACAGGCCTCCCTTCCTGTCAGACTCGGGGGCCTTGGCGTGCGCACAGCAACACAAATTGCTGTACCAGCGTTCCTGTCCTCTTCAGTGGGGTCTGACAACTTGGTGAAGGAAATCCTACCTGAGCACCTAGTTCAACAGGCAGGGGTACATGATCCCAGCTTCACAGACTGCACAACCAAATGGGTCTCTCTCGCAGGACCAGCACCCCAACCACCGCCTTCTGAAGCCCACAAGCAATCCAGCTGGGATCGCCCCATTGCCGACCAAGAAGCTGCGACTTTGCTAGAAGCTGCGACAACACCACATGACACTGCCCGACTTAGAGCTGTAGCAGCTCCCCATGCAGGTGATTTCCTATTAGCAACCCCAATGTCAGCAACCGGCACCCGTCTCACACCGCAGGCCCTCCGAATTGCCGTGGCTCTCCGTCTCGCTGCCCCAATCCACACCGAATACAGGTGTATTTGCGGCGAGGCAGAGGCCGACAGGTACGGACGGCATGGCCTTCTCTGCCAAAGGACAGGAGGATGGCATGCAAGACACGGCGAGGTCAATGACATTATTAAGAGAAGCCTTACCACAGCCGGTTGTCCAGCAGAGAGAGAGCCCCGTTACCTAATGTCCCGCAACTCTAATGAGCCTGTTGGTCGCCCAGACGGAATCACGGTGAACCCCTGGAAGAATGGTAGACAGCTGGTGTGGGACTGCACTTGCGTTTCAACTCTAGCCAATACCTATGTTGACTTCAGTGCTACCCAAGCAGGAGGAGCTGCCAATCACCGGGAAGCGGCCAAGTCACGTAAATACAGAGACCTTGAGCACCACTACAATTTTGTCCCCATTGCCTCAGAGACACTTGGTGCCTGGGGTAAAAGTGCTGCTAGCTTTTTGAAGGAGTTGGGGTCTAAGCTAATCGAAACAACTAGAGACCCTAGGGCTGCCAGTTTTCTTTTTCAGCGCCTTAGTGTGGCAATCCAGAGAGGAAATGCTCACTGCATCCATGGTTCCTGCCCGCCATCTGAGGAGCTTGAGGAGCTATTCAACTTGTGACAAGCAGCCTTGTACTCTGCATGTAATCAATATTGTAACTTTTTTGTGTAATGACATTTTCAAATAGAATTAGATAAATATACACACATACCAAAAGAATAGGGGTGGTAGGAGAAGAAAATATCAAAGTGTTCAGTGAGGATCCACAAGGTCTTCTCTGAGTACTCTTTATTTTCTCAAGGCTATGGGTCCCTACACTTGCACCAGAGGTGGTACCCCTTCTATATATATATATATATATATATATATATATATATATATATATATATATATATATATATATATATATATATATATATACATATATATTATATATATATATATATATATATATATATATATATATATATATATTGACCCGGCGTCCTTGTGGACCACTCGTGCATATATATATATATGTATTGGAGATTTACTGGTTTAGGGACTGATGTCTTCCACATCGTGAGTGGTCAGTCCTCACTTTGATAACACCCCGTCCAGCACCACACCCAGCCACCGGAACGGGACGAGGTACACACGTCTTCCTGACAGAGAGAGAGAGAGAGAGAGAGAGAGAGAGAGAGAGAGAGAAAGAGAGATGTTATTCCTTATTAAAAAAATATAAACTTGAGTGAAGCATGCAGGGAAAGTCCCAGTATATTTAAAAGGAAACAACTTATGTCATTGTCATTATGTTCATATTTACTGAAGCATAACTTTATAAATTTAGATGTCAAAGCGAATCAGTTTTTGTATAAGCTAAATTATTCACTTTTTCAAATTAATTTAGTTTAAGATAGAAGGTGGCATACAGGCGTACATGAAGACAACCACGATATCACGCCAGACCTGTCCCCCGAAACCCATATCAAGAGGAGTCCTTGATCAGTCCCGTATCATCAGCGGCACATGCCAGGTTAGCCAACATAAGATCTGCCTTTAGAAACTTGCGTAAGGAATCATTCATAACCTTGTACAACACATATGTCAGAACAATCATAGAGTATGCGGCTCTAGCATGGAGTCCATATTAAGTCAAACACAAGATTAAGTTAGGGAAAGTTCAGAGATATACCACTAGACTAGCCTCTCAAATGAGAGATATGAGTTACGAGGAAAAGCTACTGTGTCTTCCAGTGACCTCAAGTCACTGGAAGACAGAAGAGTCAGCGGAGACATGATTACCATCTTCAGAATCTCAGATGAATTGACACAAACTATTTAGCACGGGAGGAACACGAACAAGGGGACACAGGTGAAAACTGAGTACCCAAAAGAACCAAAGAGACATTAGAAAGAATTTTGTCAGTGTCAGAGTAGTTAATAATGGAATGAATTAGGCAGTGATATGGTGGAGGCTGACTCCATACACAGTTTCAAATGTTGATAAAGATGAAGCTTAATAGGCCCAGGAAGCTGTACACCTGTTCCAAGACGTTGGGCACCATTCCTTCCCCCCGTCCCATCCCAAATCCAAATTCCTTTCAAGTGCTATGCAGTCGTAATGGCTTAATGCTTTCGCCTGATAGTTCCCTTCCCCTGACATCTATCACTTCACCATCTGCTGGGACAGTTACTGGACACTTCAGAACCTTCAGTCACCTGATACATCATGTGATACATCCATGTGATGCAGGCTTGTGATGCATCCATGTGATACATCCATGTGATACATCCATGTGATACATCCATGTGATATAGTCTCGTGATACTGTCATGTGATACATCCATGTGATATATTCTCGTGATACTGTCATGTGATACATCCATGTGATATATTCTCGTGATACAGCCTTGTTATACATCCATTTGATACATCCATGTGATACATCCATGTGATACATTATGTGATACAGTCTTGTGATACAGCCATCATATATTAGGTCAACAAACCCCATCCATTCTTTGGAGGGGGGGATGGGTCGAGGGGTGCCAGGTGGGGGTGCCTGGGGGGGTCCTGCAAGTAGGCAGGTGCAGGGAGAGGGGGGGGGAACCTTACAGGGGCCGTCGTGCGCCATCGGGGATCGATTGACAAGACTCCATCCCCCCCCCATATACACCTCCCCTCGCCCCCCCCCTCCCATATACCCCTCCCCTCGCCCCCCCCCCCATATACCCCTCCCCTCGCCCCCCCCCTCCCATATACCCCTCCCCCCACCTCGGTTAAATAACGGCGACCATTTTCTTCTGGCCTGGTTGGTTGGAGTGCATGATTTCTGGCAATTACGACTGGTGGAGTTATGGGGCGTGAGAGGGGGAGGTCCCGGTGCCCACCGCCCCCTTCTTCCCCCCTTTTGTGTCTCTTGGAAATGGCTCTACCTCTCCCTATTCCTCGTTTTTTCCTTGGCCTAACTACCTTTCCTTCCCCACTCTTCCCTCCCCCCCCCACACCGTACGAATGCTTCCTTCCCCCCCCCCCTACCCCTGACAGCCAACCCCAGGGACAGTAATGGTAATTAACACCATCCGGTAACTCCCCCCCCCCCCCCCTCCTCCCTCCCTCCCCCCATCCGTCTACCTCCTCCAACACATCAATGCCTCCCCCCCCCCTCACCATATCCTCCCATTCACTCCCCCGCCTCAAACTATATTACCTATAGTTTTTACTATAGTTATAGTTATAGTTACTATACCTACATTTACTTCCAAGTTTCTACTAAAGAAATAGCTTCATGCAAGGGGTCTCTCAATAATTCTGGTCTGATTACACTATGTAACAGTTCTCCTGGGTAGTGATATTTTCTGGTTGCTTACGCCTCCAAAGTATAAAAATAACTATTATTTTCCTCAAACTTTGCTCTGAAATTTACGTCAGACAGCTTAAGGAAGATGTCTTGAAGGTACCTGAAGACTTCCGAGTTATGAAACAATGTATCACAGCTGTAGGTAAGGAGGCTGCGGCCTTCAGGGGATCTTCATGATAACAGTTGTGTATGCTGACATGGAATTTATACACCGAAAGGTATACTCCTTTTCTCGGCGTTTATATAAAATGAAGCATACTCGTTTGTTTGTTTGCCAGTAAGTAAGTTGGTGCGGAGGTGGCTGTAACCTTCCAAGGATCGATGGGCCTTAAACTAACACCAGACTAAACACAGTGTGTCACAATATCTCGCCACCATCCCTGCCACTCTGCCAGTATCACCATCATCTCCTGAGGCACTGGATGTCACCACCACCACCACCACCACCTGTGAGACAGCTAATGTCACCACCACCACCACCTAAGAGACAGCTAATGTCACCACCACCACCACCACCTAAGAGACAGCTAATGTCACCACCACCACCACCTGTCAGACAGCTAATGTCACCACCACCACCACCTGTGAGACAGCTAATGTCACCACCACCACCACCTGTCAGACAGCTAATGTCACCACCACCACCACCTGTCAGACAGCTAATGTCACCACCACCACCACCACCTCGAAAGTAACTGTGAGCAACACCACCACTGTGTAGGTGAGACTTTCCATCCTCGACCTCCACAAGAAAGAGGTTGTAAATCTTGCCGTGCAGCACTAACTGGCCAACATCCTCTAATATCACTTGGCACCGGCCATATTGGCCAAAAAAGTGATGCTTCCATCACCAGCAATAAAAATATCGGGCCCCAGTCATGCAAGGCAAGTCGCCCTAATTAATAACACGAATTAAACAAGAATCATCTTGTGGCTTTCAGGAATTACATAGTTGTAGTTAGTGCCTGACTTGGACGGGACGCAGGCTTTAAAGAGCTTTAATTCTTAATGATCACCTTACGGAAGTGACTACACATGATTAATTTTTCACCCTTGTGCCAAGATTAACCACCAAGGTAGAGTACATGTAAGGGTTATTACTGACAAGTGCTCCCAGGAACTTTAAGGTCCCTGTGTCATTAGACGAGAACTCTTGGATGAATTTGAAGAAATGAGAACAGTGAAAACTGGAAGAAGCAGGTCCATGGTTTATCACAGTGAAATGTGTCAAGTAAAAAAGTATGGAGCAAGTGACAACATCTGCCAGCCAGAGCTTAGGGCCCACGCAGGAATTTCCCTGCCAAAAAAAAAAAAATCAGCAGACTAATAGACGTTGTACAGCTCGCATAAGTCTTGGCTACAGGCATCTCTGGCATTTCGGCTTGTATAGGGATCTAGATGAAGTAAAGTGTGTGGACGAAGACAGGGACACACTCTCGAACATCTTGGACTGTAGTAAAATTGAGCCATTTAGAGATAAATCTAAACTCACGTTGTATGAAATGGCAAACCATCTATTACTAAGGTTAAATTCCTGAAATCCTTGCACTGTATCCATATTTCGCTTCCAGTAGATAAACGACATATGAAATTAAGAAACAAGTAGTGTATTGTGAAGACAAATAATAACAAACAGCAGCTCCCCAATGACTGTAATATCTCCATTGCTCAAACAATTTTGTATTAGCGATAAGACCAACCATTAATCCATAAGGATTTACTGTAAGATATAGCTCTTGAAATAGAATTATAAGGTGTGAAGGATAGATGAATTTGTTAATGTAATAATCTCCGTTGAGGTCTTATAAAGACCATTTGTGCCCTTTGTAATCCTTTTTGCGCAACCGCTCACAAGATGAGTATGGGGTGCACAATAAACTAGCAACAGTCATCACACCTGTGTCCGCCTCCATGTGTAGTTTTCTCCGGGGACTGCGTCAAACCTGTTTTATGTTTAGGTAAACTGTTCTATTTCAGCAAGTCGAATTTAATGTGATCTAACTCCATCATTCCCCCACAACCCACACATTCACCCACAGCACCTACACATCACCCCACACTCACAGCTCTCCCTTGGATGCAAATAATTCCAATTGCGTTTAAAAATATCAATCTTCAGACACCACAAAGATTTGGCGGCATTAAATCAAAGCAAATGCTGCTCTTTGATAAATGATCTCATAAATCCCCAGTCACAACAGCTGTCCCTCGTGACTCCCCAGAAGGTATCAATTATATTACTGTTAATATATAACTTAAAAAAATATATCGCACTTCCATAACTCACCAAAGCTCAGTATTTCATAGATGTAGACAATTTATGTAAATATTCTTGTTAAAATGTTAATTATCAGATATTATTACTCTTGAGTGATTTATTATTTTTTTATTATCATTATTGACGGTGTAGAAAATACCCAATACATATGGAGGTGTATTATTAATCAAAATATTCGGATGAATCTACACCCTTTATCACAGGTGTAAACAGTGTGCTTACACCACCTTGATAAAGGATGGAAGTTCATCCGAAAATTAGGTTTAATAATACACTTAAACATGCATTGAGTCTTTTATTCGCCTTCATTTGATCACTACGGTATTGTAGCTAGTTTCTCCATTATTATTATTATTATTATTATTATTATTATTATTATTATTATTATTATTATTATTATTATTAATATTATTAATATTATTATTATTATATTATTATTATTTATATATAATTATTATTATTATTGTTTTTCATTATTACTGTTGTTTATTATTATTGTTTGCTATTGCTTTTATTTCACTAACAGTTTATTGTTTAAACTTTATAGAAGCGTTTGTTTAGGGCTGGACTATGTTGTTTTAGGTAAGGTTAGATTAGAATTAGGATTAGATTAGGTTAGGTTAGTTAGGTTAGATTTGGTTAAATTAGATTAGCTTAGGTATAAGAGGATAGGTTAGATTAAATTTTGCATAGATTATACTAGATTAGTCTAAAATTAGATTATCTTATGTTAGATTAGATTTATTCTTAGATTAGGTTAGGTAGGTTTTAAAAAGGAAACACAAAATTTGGTATTGAACAAACGTCTTATGGTTTGTAACGAGCCTTCAGATATGCATTAGTCGGCCTCTCCTGCGTGCTTCCTGGGGATAATAATTTGAAAAATGGCTCATTTTTCCATTTTCTATATGATAAAATCACACACCCAGCCAGATGTTTTAGCGAGGGTAAACCCCATCAGACCTAGGCAAGGGCTCGGTACAGTATCAGGGTTGCAT
>WNGS01165318.1:27157645-27168190 GCA_020271785.1 Procambarus virginalis
GTTGCAACCCTTTTTTTCAGCTTTTGGTGGCTTCATTAGCTACTTAGTGTGGGGATAATGATAATTAACAGTTCGTCGCGTAATTAGAATTCGTGATTCGGTAAGGTGAATTAAAGAGAGCAAGCATCTCTCTTGGCGTATCGTGGACAGTCACTTATCGTCGCCTATGTAGGACTTGCACCCAAAAAGTGGGAAATACCTCGATGGAAGTTGCTTCAGACATAACTATTCTACAGCCTAATTCTTAATACATTTTTCAGCTTTAGATATGTAAAAAATGAGGTTTTCCATTTATATAAATTAACATATTGCTGTATAAAGCGGAGTGTCGAAAGTAAAATTATAGTTAAGCTAGTTGGTATTTATAAATAAATATTTTGTGTAGATTACTTAAGACTTGGCAAAAAGTTACCCCAGCAGGTATTCGCAGATTGTATTCAGCCATCAAAAAAAAATAATACTACATCAATAGCAACCGTATTTGTTCAGTTTTATATTTTAAGGGCCAGAGTACGGCGTCGTAATGATGCCTCATTCTTCACAAAACTCCCTACAAGAAGAATTATGAGTGTAATGTCAAACAAGTTAGTAAAATAACACTTACCAATTGTTTATGTTTATGCATAAGAAGTTAACATAATTCATCATACCCGGTTTTGACAATTAAAAATTGCAATTATTTTGTCTAACAATAAATGTTTGAATTTAACCAGAAAGGCGTCAATATTACGTTTGCTTTAAATTTTACTATAACCCCAAAAATTTTTTTGACGGATTGCTAGATTGTTAAAATGTGTTGCATTAGGCGTAAGAAGCTAATAACATACATCACAATAACACACCCTGAAAACGTCTTTGACATAATCTTACACAACTTAGACAAATTCTTTATAGTCTGAAAAATTAATACAAGAAAAACAATAATTGAAAAATTTCTTGAAAACTTGAGTGAAATTTCTAACTCTTGAACCCTGTGTAACATCAATATAACTGAAATATTTATAATTCAGTGATCACAAATTGACTCAAAAACTCTTTAAGTCAATTATGTTAGACAAACTGGTAAAGACCTTCAGCTATATGCTGGTTAGCATTGTAAATGTGTGGCCACGTCTGTGGTAGAAAATAATAATAATAATAATAATAATAATAAAAACTTTAGCTACACAAGAGGAACATTAATACCGCACCAGGAGACGCCACGGGCAACCCTCAACAGTGACCTAATTCCCAGGTACCTATTTACTGCTAGACGAACAGGTTCATTAGGTGAAAGGATACGTCCCAAACCATTTCTGTTCCGCCTGGGAATGGAACCCAGGATCCCCGAGTGTGAGTCGAGAATAAAGCCAATTGCATCACGAGAAGATTAAATCATATAATTGATTCGAGTATCAAATGTGCGCTGTATGTAAATTATTTATTGAGATAATTATTTGTGAATAATGGTGGAGAAACCAATGTTCAGGGACATTGTTGGAGAGACAGCAGGGTATAAGGGACAGTGTTGGAGAAGCAGCAGCAAGATATAAGGGACATTGTTGGAGAAGCAGCAGCAGGGTATAAGGGACAGTGTTGGAGAAGAAGCAGCAGGGTATAAGGGACAGTGTTGGAGAAGCAGCAGGGTATAAGGGACATTGTTGGAGAAGCAGCAGCAGGGTATAAGGGACAGTGTTGGAGAAGCAGCAGCAGGGTATAAGGGACATTGTTGGAGAAGCAGCAGCAGGGTATAAGGGACAGTGATGGAGAAGCAGCAGCAGGGTATAAGGGACAGTGTTGGAGAAGAAGCAGCAGAGTATAAGGAACATTGTTGGAGAAGCAGCAGCAGGGTATAAGGGACAGTGTTGGAGAAGAAGCAGCAGGGTATAAGGGACAGTGTTGGAGAAGCAGCAGGGTATAAGGGACATTGTTGGAGAAGCAGCAGCAGGGTATAAGGGACAGTGTTGGAGAAGCAGCAGCAGGGTATAAGGGACATTGTTGGAGAAGCAGCAGCAGGGTATAAGGGACAGTGATGGAGAAGCAGCAGCAGGGTATAAGGGACAGTGTTGGAGAAGCAGCAGCAGGGTATAAGGGACAGTGTTGGAGAAGAAGCAGCAGGGTATATGGGACAGTGTTGGAGAAGCAGCAGGGTATAAGGGACATTGTTGGAGAAGCAGCAGCAGCAGCAGGGTATAAGGGACAGTGATGGAGAAGCAGCAGCAGGGTATAAGGGACAGTGATGGAGAAGCAGCAGCAGGGTATAAGGGACAGTGTTGGAGAAGCAGCAGCAGGGTATAAGGGACAGTGTTGGAGAAGCAGCAGCAGGGTATAAGGGACAGTGTTGGAGAAGCAGCAGCAGGGTATAAGGGACAGTGATGGAGAAGCAGCAGCAGGGTATAAGGGACAGTGATGGAGAAGCAGCAGCAGGATATAAGGGACAGTGTTGGAGAAGCAGCAGCAGGGTATAAGGGACAGTGATGGAAGAAGCGTATATTCTTGTGACGTTACAGAAACAGTTTCTGAGAGACTCGTCCTTACTGGTGTTTGTCTTCCCAGGTGGACATTAATATGTATATTACGCCACCACCTGACTTGCATAGTAAGTGCCGGCTAGTGCCAGGGCCAGGTAGTGCAGGGCAGGTAGTGCCAGTGCCAGAACCTGGTGGTGTCAGGGCCAGGTAGTGCCAGGCCCAGGTAGTGCCAGGATCAGGTAGTGCCAGGGCCAGGTAGTGCCAGGGCCAGGTAGTGCCAGGGCCAGGTAGTGCCAGGGCCAGCTAGTGTCAGGGCCAGGTAGTGCCAGGACCAGGTAGTGCCAGGGCCAGTGAGTGAAAGGACCAGGTAATGCCAGTGCCAGTCCAGGTGGTGTCAGGGCCAGGTAGTGCCAGAACCAGGTAGTGCCAGGCCCAGGTAGTGCCAGGACCGGGTAGTGCCAGGACCGGGTAGTGCCAGGACCAGGTAGTGCCTGAGCCAGGTAGTGTCAGGGCCAGGTAGTGTCAGGACCAGGTAGTGCCAGGGCCAGGTAGTGTCAGGACCAGGTAGTGCCAGGGCCAGGTAGTGCCAGGACCAGGTAGTGCCAGGGCCAGGTAGTGTAGGACCAGGTGGTGCCAGGACCAGGTAGTGCCAGGGCCAGGTAGTGTCAAGACCATATGGTGCCAAGCCAGATAGTGCCAGGGCCAGGTAGTGCCAGGACCAGGTAGTGTCAGGACCAAGTAGTGCCAGGACCAGGTAGTGTCAGGACCAAGTAGTGCCAGGACCAGGTAGTGTCAGGACCAAGTAGTGCCAGGACCAGGTAGTGTCAGGACCAAGTAGTGCCAGGACCAGGTAGTGACAGGACCAAGTAGTGCCAGGACCAGGTAGTGACAGGACCAGGTAGTGCCAGGACCAGGTAGTGCCAGGGCCAGGTAGTGCCAGGACCAGGTAGTGCCAGGACCAAGTAGTGCCAGGACCAGGCAGTGACAGGACCAAGTAGTGCCAGGACCAGGTAGTGCCAGGACCAGGTAGTGCCAGGACCAGGTAGTGTCAGGACCAGGTAGTGCCAGGACCAGTAGTGCCAGGACCAGGTAGTGACAGGACCAAGTAGTGCCAGGACCAGGTAGTGCCAGGACCAGGTAGTGACAGGACAAGTAGTGCCAGGACCAGGTAGTGACAGGACCAAGTAGTGCCAGGACCAGGTAGTGACAGGACAAGTAGTGCCAGGACCAGGTAGTGCCAGGACCAAGTAGTGCCAGGACCAGGCAGTGCCAGGACCAAGTAGTGCCAGGACCAGGTAGTGCCAGGGCCAGGTAGTGACAGGACCAAGTAGTGCCAGGACCAGGTAGTGCCAGGGCCAGGTAGTGACAGGACCAAGTAGTGCCAGGACCAGGTAGTGACAGGACCAAGTAGTGCCAGGACCAGGCAGTGACAGGACCAAGTAGTGCCAGGACCAGGCAGTGACAGGACCAAGTAGTGCCAGGACCAGGTAGTGACAGGACCAGGTAGTGCCAGGACCAGGTAGTGACAGGACCAAGTAGTGCCAGGACCAGGCAGTGACAGGACCAAGTAGTGCCAGGACCAGGCAGTGACAGGACCAAGTAGTGCCAGGACAGGTAGTGCAGGGCCAGGTAGTGCCAGTGCCAGGTAGAGCCAGTGCCAGGACCAGGTAGTGCTAGGGCCAGGTAGTGCTAGGCCAGGTAGTGCCAGTGCCAGGTAGTGCCAGTGCCAGGTAGTACCAGGGCCAGGTAGAGCCAGTGCCAGGACCAGGTCGTGCTGGGGCCAGGTAGTGCTAGGGCCAATTAGTGCCAGGGCCAGGTAGTGCCAGGGCCAGGTAGTGCCAGGACCATGTAGTGCCAGGACCATGTAATGTCAGGACCAGTTAGTGCCAGGACCAGGTAGTGCCAGGACCAGGTATTCCAGGGGCCAGGTAGTGCCTGGACCAGTAGTGCCAGGACCAGGTAGTGTCAGGACCAGGTAGTGCCAGGGCCATGAAGTGCTACGGCCAGGTAGTTCTAGGACCAGGTAGTGCCAGGGCAGGTAGTGCCAGGACCTGGTAGTGCCAAGGCCAGGTAGTGCCAGGACCAGGTAGTGCCAGGACCAGGTAGTGCCATGACCAGGTAGTGCCATGATCAGGTAGTGCCATGACCAGGTAGTGCCAGGCCAGGTAGTGCCAGGGCCAGGTAGTGCCAGGGCCAGGTAGTGCCATGACCAGGTAGTGCCATGATCAGGTAGTGCCATGACCAGGTAGTGCCATGACCAGGTAGTGCCAGGACCAGGTAGTGCCATGACCAGGTAGTGCCATGACCAGGTAGTGCCATGACCAGGTAGTGCCAGGGGCAGGTAGTGCCAGGACCAGGTAGTGCCAGGGGCAGGTAGTGCCAGGGCCAGGTAGTGCCAGGGCCAGGTAGTGCCAGGACCAGGTAGTGCCAGGGCCAGATAGTGCCAGGACCAGGTAATGCCAGGACCAGTTAGTCAGGACCAGGTAGTTCCAGGGCCAGGTAGTGCCAGGGCCAGGTAGTGCCAGGACCAGGTAGTGCTAGGACCAGGTAGTGCCAGAACCAGGTAGTGCCAGGGCCAGGTAGTGCCAGGATTAGGTAGTACCAGGACCAGGTAGTGCCAGGGCCAGGTTGTGCCAGGGCCAGGTAATGCCAGGACCAGGTAGTGCCAGAACCAGGTAGTGCCACGGCCAGGTAGTGCCAGGACCAGGTAGTGTCATTGACAGGTAGTACCAGGGCCAGGTAGCGCCAGGACCAGGTAGTGCCAGGACCAGGTAGTGCCAGGACCAGGTAGTGCCAGGACCAGGTAGTGCTAGGTCCAGGTAGTGCCAGGACAGGTAGTGCCAGGGCCAGGTAGTGCCAGGACCAGGTAGTGCCAGGACCAGTAGTGCCAGGACCAGGTAGTAGTGCAGGACCAGGTAGTGCCAGGACCAGGTGGTGCCAGGACCAGGTAGTGCCAGGACCAGGTAGTGCCAGGTCCAGGTGGTGCCAGGACCAGGTAGTGCCAGGGCCAGGTAGTGCCAGGACCAGGTAGTGCCAGGGCCAGGTAGTGCCAGGACCAGGTAGTGCCAGGACCAGGTAGTGCTAGGTCCAGGTAGTGCCAGGACCAGGTAGTGCCAGGGCCAGGTAGTGCCAGGACCAGGTAGTGCCAGGGCCAGGTAGTGCCAGGGCCAGAAAATGTCATGACCAGGTTGTGGTTGGAGGATGGAGAGAGGAGAGGGAAGGGGATTTGGAATAAGGAGAGGGATGGGGAGTTGGAAATGGGGAGGTAGGTGGGAACGGGAGAGGGGAGGGGTTAAAATGAGGAGAGGGATGGGGAGGGGGTTGGGAAGAGTGGGTAGGGGTTGGCAGTAGCTCTCGGTAATACCGCGATAATGGTACCTGGGTCGGCCATAGTGGCCTTGAGCCTTCAACATGGTGGCTAAGGTGGGGGAGGAGTCTGTCCTGCTTGGTCGCCACCACCACGCACCTCCAACCCTCCCACATCACCCCCTACCCACCCGTAATTCCCCCACTACGTATGCACCTTCACCCAACCCCGATTCCTTCGATATTGCCCCTCCCCCCTCACCCCTTCCGACAGCCCCCCTCCTTCCCACACCTCTTCCATAGCACTCCCCTCCCTCACCCCTTCTATGTTACAGATGTTTAGTTCAGCTCATTTGTTATGGATCCTTTAGAGTGATAGAGAAGCCCTTACCATCATATGGGTGGTAGTGGACTTCATTCTTATCCTGTGAGTGGTCTGGGGACCCTGTACCCATCCCTTGAGTGATACTGGACCTCATATCCATTCTGTGGGCGGTAGTGCAAAAGTTTGCAGACACCATAATGGGCTCTGAGGTTAAACTCCAAAATTCATTTGGCCAGTTACAGTCCTGATGAGCTAGTTGCATAGTTTAATGTACATATCAACAGCCTTTTATAGCTTAATGGATTCAAAAACAGGACCGCAACCATCTCTTAGAAAAACACATTTGTGGTGAGCTAGTTACATATAATTATAAATTGGTTATCATGCGGCTCGCACCCATGCAGTGGGCGGCGGAACATGTACTCCTACGGGCAACAAGGGTCTCGTCTTTACAGTGTAACCTTCCAAGCTATTTCCTTTTACTTGGCAGTGACCTCACCTGCTAGTACTCGTGCTTGCTACTGATAAACCTTCCCTTCGTGCATGCCGAGTGGTGCATTCTGCTTCTCTGTGTATGTGTACTGAGATGTAGCTTAAGTCCTGGACTATGTTCAGGGCTTTAGGACGATTACCTACGAGGTCTTCCACGACCTATACCTTCCTCCACTACCTACACTTATTTCCCTATCGCTGCCGGCACCTTCTTCCACTACCTCACCCAATTCTGTGAACAACCAAATATCGACTAATATAACCCATAAGCAAGACAATTTTCACTTTTGTATTAACGTTTTGAACGACTTTGCTCCCTCAGTGCTAATTCATTTTACCCTTAATTATCATAACGAGCAAGTTCTTCAACAGTCAAATGTTCGTAAATAATTGATCAACAGTTCAGATGCCAGCTTGGGGCCACGGCAAGTAAGTTAGTCACTAAGATAAAGCGTGAGGCCCGTATGATTATATAGCACTTGGAAGGGGCATGACGACAAGGAGCTGAGATATGAAGACAAGGAGCTGGGACTTGAACAAGTTCGCTTCCCGTGGGTCCTATTGGTTGGGCACTCTTTATTCACCCCTCACTCATATCCCAGCAACTTATACTCATGTCCCAGCTCCTTGTCCTCGTGTCCCAGAACCTTGTCCTCATGTCCCAGCTCCTTGTCCTCGTGTCCCAGAACCTTGTCCTAGTGTCCCAGCTCCTTGTTCTCATGTCCCAGCTCCTTGTCCTCGTGTCCCAGCTCCTTGTCCTCGTGTTCCAGCTCCTTGTCTTCGTGTCCCAGCTCCTTGTTCTCGTGTCCCAGCTCCTTGTCCTCGTGTCCCAGCTCCTTGTCCTCGTCGCATGCCTCGAAAAGTAGCATGCATAGTGCTTCTGTTCCTACTATAAGTATTCATGGTGAGTTTCCATCTGGACCAACAGCCTTCGTCACGTCCAGTTTCAACAGATGCTTCCTTACCTCACCACTGATAATCTCAAGTTCCTCTAGTGGTTAACCCCCCCCCCCACCTTCTCTTAGTTCAGGAACTTCTCCTAGCTCCATTGTGAAGACTTGAAACCTCCTGTTGAGTCCCTCACACATGTTGCCATTTTCAGTAAACCTGTCCGCCCCTATTATTAGTGTCAGTACCTGTTCCTTCACTGTTGTTTTTCCGATGTGGCTGTGACGCAATTTGGCTTTGGTCTTTGCTTTTATTTGCTATGTAATTTTTCATACTATCTCTTTGCCCCTCTTCTCTCTCCGAGGTACTCGTTCCTCGCAGTTTGGTATCTGCGTCTGCTCTCCGGTGTTCTCTTATTAATGTAGTTTCTCGTGCCCTTGTATTTTTTCTTTATTTTTTTCGCCTGGATAAACTTGTCTGCTGCTTCCTTACACTCCCGGGTGATGCAGTCCGTCATGTCTTCTGTATCCTTTCCTCTGAGCTCTGTTATTCATGGTATTTCTAATAGGAATCTTCTTATCTCCTCGTAATTTCCCTTTCGGAATGTCAGTCTTTTGTTTCCTGGTTCCTTGACCAGAAAACACCCACACATACGCGTGTGTGGGTGGGGGGAGGGGGAAGGGGGTTTACCTTGAGGTTACCTTGAGATGATTTCGGGGCTTAGCGTCCCCGCGGCCCGGTCCTCGACCAGGCCTCCTCGTTGCTGGTCAAACAGACTGTTGGACGCGGTTGCTCGCAGCCCGACGTATGAATCACAGCCTGGTTGATGAGGTATCCTTTGGAGGTGTTTATCAACTTCTTTCTTGAACACTGTGAGGGGTCGGCCAGTTATGGCCCTTATGTGTAGTGGAAGCGTGTTGAACAGTCTCGGGCCTCTGATGTTGATAAGAGTTCTCTCTCAGAGTACCTGTTGCACCTCTGCTCTTCAACGGGGGTATTCTGCACATCCTGCCATGTCTTCTGGTCTCATGTGATGTTATTTCTGTGTGCAGGTTAGGGGCCAGTTCCTCTAATGTTTTCCACGTGTAAATTATTATGTATCTCTCCCGCCTGCGCTCAAGGGAGTACAGATTCAGGCATTTTAGTCGGTCCCAATAGTTTAGATGTTTTACCGAGTGGATTCTAGCAGTAAAGGATCTCTGCACGCTCTCCAGGTCAATTTCTCCAGGTTTGACAGGGGCTGTCATTGTGCAGCAGTGTTCTACTCTAGAGAGCACTACTATCTTGAAGAGTATCATCATCGGGTAGGGGGGGGGGCGTTTAATGGGGGCTGGGGTGTGGTGGGGCAGCTTGAAGGTAGAAATATATAAATATCACGCAGAACATTTATATTTTGAATACCAAACTGAACTTGTTAGCAAAGCCTTGAGGGCGCATGCGCGGAACCCCTAATGACAGTGTGGTTGTGAGTGCCGGTGGATGACAAGCTTCGATAATTTGGAATTTTGGTGTATAATGAAGTGGTTGCCAACCGAGCACCGGACCAACATCGCAACACACCAACCGGTTTTCTCCGTCTGACACTCCGTAAGTAATGCAACTTTTACCTAACAAAATATATATTTTTGAAAGAATATTTCTTAAAATAATTTTTTTAAGCAGTTATGAAGACTTGCTAATCGCTAATATCGCTAATCGTTATCTTTCATGAGAAGATCTTAAGCGTCTGGATTACTGTATACTGTATGGGCTCCTGGCCTCCCTCCCCCCCCTCCTTCCTACTAACCCCCCCCCCTACCCCCACCCCCCACCAACCACTGCTTCCCCACCTTCCACCACAAACCCCTTTTCCTTACATCCCCCCCCACCCCCCACCCCCAGCCACACTGTATCGTGCCCCTTTGCCTGTCTCTATTGATCACCCATTACCCACTTGCTTCCCAGGACATGCTGCCTCAGCCCTGCCCCCGTTCGCATCACCCTTGCCCCCCCTCCTCTTCCTATGCCATGTCCCCCCCCCCATTCAGCCTTCTCCCCCTTGCCCCTTCCCCTGCAACCACTTGGGCTGGACAGTAGAGCGACGGTCTCGCTTCATGCAGGTCGGCGTTCAATCCCCGACCGTCCAAGTGGTTGGGCACCAATCCTCCCCCACCCCGTCCCATCCCAAATCCTTATCCTGACCCCTTCCAAGTGCTATATAGTCGTAACGGCTTGGCGCTTTCTCCTGATATTCCCCCCCCCCCTCAGTCCTGCCCACCCTTCCTCCCCCCCCCCTCAGTCCTGCCCACCCTTCCTCCCCCCCTCCCCCATGCCCCTCACCCTTGCCCCCCCTCCTTCACCCCCTCCCCCCCCCTGCTAGCACATATTACGTGTCGTGGTCGCCTCACAAAATGGAGGTCCGATATTACACATTATAATGGATCGAAATTATCTTAAACACCGCCAAATGTTGTGGAGGAGGTGACCGCGGCAGATTATCACACGTGGGGGGGGAGGGGGGGCAGGGGGGGGGGGGGGGAGGTGGGGGTGAAGCGAGGGGAAGACGGAGATGGAAGGAAGACGGGGGGGACAGAGGACCAGGCAAGGGAGGCAAGATAATAGAAGAAAAAAAGAGGAAAATTTGGAAAGTGGATAAGAATTATTCCCAGATAAATGGTAGAGAAGGTGGGGAGGAGAGATGGGGAGAGGAGGAAGGGTGGGGAGGGGAGGTGGGGAAGGAGAGCGGTTTGGGGAGGAGGAGATGGGAGGGAGGGGGGAGGAGACCGGGTGGTGCTGAGTGGGGAGAGGTGGGGAGGTGGGAGGCCATGGAGGTGGGAGAGGTGGGGACTACAGCCTGAAGGACAATTTGGGCTTTTCTTTGAGCCATATTTGTGGTCCGCTGTTTTGTGTTCATATTATGCTTTTATTATGACCTGGCAGGTTTTTTGGGGGCAGGGGGGGGGGGGAGTGGAGCGGGTCAGTGGAGGCAGGGGGGGAGGGTGGGAGGGGGGGTAGGGAGGGAGGGAGGAGGGGGTTTTACCTATCAAGCTCTACCTATTAGTGACTACGGGGGAGTGAGGTAACTTTTTATGCCCCGCAACGAGC
>WNGS01165318.1:27168215-27190176 GCA_020271785.1 Procambarus virginalis
GGTACATGTTAATATTTATTTTCGAGTTCATGATGCAGACCTGTACAGCTAACTGTGGCTATATGGAGATTATGTGATATGGATAAACATGCTTAAACAGTGTGGTTTGTTTACGTTTTTCCATGCATTATTATATTATTATTATTATTATTATTATTATTATTATTATTAATTACTTTATTATTTTAATTACAATAATTATTAAATTTGTATTATTGAATTATAATTATAATATTGTTGTTACCTTTGAATATTGATTAATTTATAATTATTATCCTATTACTAAGATAAATTGTTATTATACTGTCCGAATGATTATATTATGTTAATATTAAGAATATTTTAAACGTTTTGTAATATTCATTTTTTGCTTTAGATATTTCTGTCTTAGATATTTTGTGATAGAAATGTTTGTGATGGATATTTATGTGTTAGGTATTTTAAATCTTAAAAGCTTTTGCTGTACATTTTCTATTCAAAAGTTATATGAAGCAATTTTTGTTTTAGTGGATAAATAAGTCGGCCACAATAGCTTTCTGACCAAGCACCAATTATTCTTTAGTCCCGATCATTGTCCAGGACAATATAGTAAACGTCCAGTGAATATGTACACCCAGAGGCAGGGTACACTTTCCCCTGTACACTACACATATTCCCTTTGTGCAGAGTTTATGTCATCAGCGACTCGTTTATAAAAAAAAAGTGTAAATTTTTAAATTGGTCATTTGTATTGCTGCCAAGAAGCAGTTCCACAAATCTTCGTTTCTCGGGTGATACGAATTCTGTTTGTGTTAAATACACATTTATCAAGTAATCCCCCTTTCACGTCCCTGGGTTAGTGATTTATTCTTTAGGACGGAAGCTGTAGATTCGTTATTATCAAAAAGCACCGAGCCGGGAAGACCACGTGCCACCGTCTATCTCACTGGATAGTCAAAGGGTCCTAAATATCACTCAGTATTCCAATATATGAGAGGGAAAAACACATTACGAGCGACGTCAAAGGTATACAACAAGGATCCTATCGAGGCAAAGTGATCCACAGGGTATGAAGGTCTTAAGCATGTCAACATAAAATAGGACACGAAATAATGGATATAAATTGGATAAATTAAGATTTAGGACAGGAGTGTGTAAATATTGGTTTGGAATCAGGGTTGTTGATTTATTGAAACAAATTACAGGGCAACATAATAGACATGGGATCGATGGATTTTATCATGCTTAGGTTACACACGTATATATATGAGTTTGGGATGGATGTAAATTGGAAGTGCCAGGAATTGCTCAATATGACATGTCTCGCATGGGCCAATAGGCTTTCTGCAATTTCTTTAATTCTTATGCTCGTAAATCCTACAATCATCCTGAAAATCAAAAGCTGTTGAAAAGCCAAGCGTGACGATGTTTTCTCTCCTGTATAATACATAAAAGACACAACTGCTGTTTTGGAAAGTCTTGATGAACGGTATACGTCCGCGGGGATTACGTTTGATTTTTATTTGATTTGTCTTGAATTGTGTCTAAAAACCTTTGATGAAACATGAGATAACGGAGTTTATTTTAGAGACAATTAATATCAAATTAGGACCAAAAACTCCACGATAGAACTAACTTATGAGTCGCAAAGTGTTGAACACTTCATAACATCTACATCAGTGTTTTTCAAACAGTTTTCCTCTCACGACCCAATACATAACATATCCTTAACACCCACATTCCTGTGCTCGGTCTGAAACGACCTGGCATGTAATATGGGACGAGATCCGGACGCCAAGTCACAATAACAAGGTTTAAGAATATATTCCAACATCCACACGATTATGAAATGAGAGCGACGTCATTTCGGTCCCTCTTGGACGACACGACAAACGTCCTGGATGGACCGAAACGACGCCACGTAAGGGTCCAGGAGGGACAGAAACGGTTGCGGACTACCACGACGCACCATCAGGCTATGCTCGTCCAAGCTGCCACCGAACCCACACGCGCATACCTCAACTTTTACGCATGACATTCCCCCCAAAATTACATTTTCTCCACTACACTTCAATGATAATGTACATTATAATTTTGCGTTTAGTTAAGCCAAGAATAGGTAAGGTGATTTAGTTCTATTGGCAATTAAAATGCATTTGAGAGATGTGATTCGAAACAGGAGATGACCGAGGCATTGTTCAAAAAAAGTTCGAACACTCATAAAAATGCAAGAATAAAGGCACCAAAAGAAGGTCTACCGACCCACACGATTGACTGACTGATATAGATTAATATATAAGATAGATATAGATATAGATATCTATATATAGATATAGAGCGTCCAGACCAACCCTGTGAGGCTCCAGGTGTGGCGTCCAGACCAACCCTGTGAGGCTCCAGGTGTGGCGTCCAGACCAACACTGTGAGGCTCCAGGTGTGGCGTCCAGACCAACCCTGTGAGGCTCCAGGTGTGGCGTCCAGACCAACCCTGTGAGGCTCCAGGTGTGGCGTCCAGACCAACCCTGTGAGGCTCCAGGTGTGGCGTCCAGACCAACCCTGTGAGGCTCCAGGTGTGGCGTCCAGACCAACCCTGTGAGGCTCCAGGTGTGACGTCCAGACCAACCCTGTGAGGCTCCAGGTGTGGCGTCCAGACCAACACTGTGAGGCTCCATGTGTGGCGTCCAGACCAACACTGTGAGGCTCCAGGTGTGGCGTCCAGACCAACACTGTGAGGCTCCAGGTGTGGCGTCCAGACCAACACTGTGAGGCTCCAGGTGTGGCGTCCAGATCAACCCTGTGAGGCTCCAGGCTATCCTCCAGGTAGGCGAGGATATCCCCCAGGTATATTCCTACCAACCAATTCAATTAAATTTCTTTATAAGGCTCCCCATACCCATCCCGTGGGCGGTGGTGGAAAGGGTTACAGAGGCACATAATGGGTTCAGGAACTGAACCCCATAATTTGTTTAGTTCAGCAAGTGACAAACTTTTGTAGCTAGTTACACTATGGTTAATGTTACATACACATGTATATATATATATATATATATATATATATATATATATATATATATATATATATATATATATATATATATATATATATACATATATATATATATATTTATATATATATATATATATATATATATATATATATATATATATATATATATATATATATAATCATTTACACAAATACATATACATATCAGTAATCTTTTTATATCACAAGTGATTCAACAAGAGGCTCACAACAGTCACTATACAAGGCACTTTACATCTATGGTGAGTCACTAGTCTTGCTCCACACCCACCCAACTGGGCGACAGCTTTACAGTCATGTGCATGCATTACTTCCAGTAAGCAAATTTTGGATACTTCGCTAAGATCCCTGGCAGTACATCATTATGAATGAAGTACTTTAAACATTTCTTGGACTTCATTGATGGTGTTTTCTCTGAATTCATTGATTTTTTCACATTCCATTATATTATGATACAAAGCATGCGAATAGTTCTGCTGACAGGGCTTACATATAGTGAAATCTACATCAGCAGATATTACAAACTGCCAGAGGTACTTGTAGCCGAGCCTAAGCCTAGCAGTGGTAACATCTAGAAGTCTGCTAACCTTATTGGATGACCCATTGACGTGCGGTTCTTCCTGAATAAGAGAGTGATAATAGATGGTGGAACTGGTGCGAATTTCACTTTGCCTCAAGTCTACGAGATTTTGTTGATGTTCCCGGAATATTACTGCCCCTCAGGCTGCTCAAAGGCAGTCCAAGATGGTAATCAATTTCCTCTTTAAGAGCAAAAGGTTTGGCTAACTCATCAGTTCCATCATGCATTCAGGTATATTTGTTACAATTCCCATAGAAGTGTATTCAATTCTCTTTGTCAATTTGTTTCATTAGACAAAGATGACAAAAAGTTAATGTCGTGACAGATGAAAATTTATATTGCAGGTGGCAGTATAGCAGAGGGAAACTATGTTTACCCCGGATGTGTTTACCTCGTGTAAACTCACACTAGTCGCATGCAAACAAGTCTTTGATTTACGCAGGGTAAACTTATGCAAGAAAGAGTGATTATACAAGAAGTTAATTCTGAAGGTGTTTATGTTACCTGGTCCCCCCTACAGTAGTAGGCATCCATCAGTCTCAGGAGACTATGGAGTTGCGCTCTGCTTGTCGGTCTGTAGTGACCTCTCCAGGGCGCACAGCCAGGGTAGGTTCATATGGGGGAGAAGCTGTTACCAGAGCAGCAGGTCGTCCCCCCTCTCCGAAAGTCTCCAATGGAAAGGCAAACGCCAATACGATTGGTTCCAGCGCCGTCGCAGGAACTGTCAGAACGAGGCTGAAGACAACACCGAACTGCCCAAGGGGCTCTAGCTCCGGAGTTCACCTCGAGGTTGGTAAAAGAAGGTACAGGGACTCCAAACCCGGAGACCGCTGTGGTCGGGGCCGGAGAAGAACTACCGCAGCAATGGCAAGAACGACCCCAGCCTCCTGAAGCAGAGCTCGGGGCCGCACGAGCCCCAGGAGGTGGACTTCCGAGCCCCGCACCTATGGGTTCCGGACAGAGATCGTCACAGCCCCCTTTCACCCGAGACCTACTTCCTTCAAGACCAAGTAGAAGGAAGAGTAATAATTATCAATTACAATAATTATTATTATAATATAAATATAATTAATAAATAATTATTACTCTTCCTTCTCCAAGCCAACAAGACGTTCTGATTCTCTTATACCTGCGTTGGGTCTACACAGTCACGGACCCCAACTTTTTGGCATGGTAACTACACACACAGTAGTTACTGAGCACATTACTTGTCCCCACGCAGTGTCGGCACTATGGACCACTGCGTCAGACCTCCCGCACAGAAATGTAATTAAAAGCACCGAAAAGTCTGCACTTCCTGGAACAAAGTGAGCATCGTTTTCCGTTGGTTATCAAGATCCTTACGCTTGTAGTGAGGTAAAAATACGATTTTGATGCTTGCCATGTGGTAAGCATAGGCTGGCACGACCAACTCTCTGCGCGCGCACGCACGCACGCATCTCTTTGCAGATTTCACTAGCGCTAAAAATCCAAGTCACGGCAGACAAGTGAAATCGTCAAGGCAGAAGCTGCTTGGAGGTCCAGACAAGTTGTTGTTGAGTAATATCCGCATTCTAATGCTTCCTAATCAAGGCTGTGACCATCGCCTCTAATAGAATTCTTAGTGAACACACACAATCACTAGTGTCGCACATACGTCAGTGTTAATGTCCGTGTTTGATGGCCTGTTCACGTGACAGCCCCAGCTGTGTCTGGGTACAAGTGACAGGATGAACAACCCAGCGGGTTTTCTACCTATGGGGGGGGGGGGTAGTACATGCTGCTTGTGGTATATTCACTCACAGGATAAGTAACGCTACCCAATGCTGTCATAGACGGTATATTCACTCACAGGATGAGTGATGTTGCCGAGTAGTGATACTATGGCGGTATGTTCACTCACAAGATGAGTTACAATAAAAATATATATATATATATATATATATATATATATATATATATATNTTCGGCCATTATCAGCAGATACCCACACCACGTACAGACTGGCGAAACGACTCAACGGCTTACTGACTCCTTATGTCCCGTGCAACTTCAGCCTGAAATCCCCGAAGGAATTTGTTGACTTACTGCGGGGAACACGGGCTACAGGGATAAGAGCATCGTTGGACGTAGAATCACTGTTCACCAACGTACCTGTGGATGAAACAATCGGGATGATAATGGACCGAGTGTATCGAGACCCGGCTGTACTCCCCTTGACATGCCAGAAAATATCCTGAGGAAACTACTCCAAGCTTGTACTAAGGAGGCACCCTTCTTGAGCCCGGATGGGCACATGTATAAGCAAGTAGATGGGGTCGCTATGGGTTCTCCCCTAGGCGTCCTGTTTGCAAACTTCTACATGGGTACTATTGAGGAAAAAGTCTTAGTCGACTTGAACTTGAAACCGGCCATATACTGCAGGTATGTTGACGACATTTTTACACAGGTACCTGATGTCAGACATCTGCAGGAGCTGAAAGAAGCGTTTGAGCAGAATTCTGTGTTACGTTTCACTTACGAGATGGAGAAGGATGGGAAGCTGCCCTTTCTAGATGTAACAGTCATGGAAAGGAGCGGAGGTTTCCACACTACAGTCTACACTAAGGAAACAAACATAGGAATGTGCCTAAATGCCAACAGTGACTGCCCAGATAGGTACAAGAGGAGTGTTGTTAACGCTTATGTCGACCGTGCTCTCAGCCACAGCTCAGAATGGAAGCAAGTCGACGAAGAACTCTGTAGAGTAAGGCAGGTCCTAGTCAACAACGGCTTCTCCAATGGTTTCATTGAAGACATCATAAGAAGGAAAGTGAAACGCCATGCAACCTCTGAAGATACAACTAACACAACACCTATACCCCCTATTAGACTATTTTACAGGAACTTCTTCTCCACAGCTCATAAAACGGAGGAAAGGGTCCTGAAAGATATTGTTAATAGAAACGTTATCCCTACAGACAAAAATCAGAAGATACAATTGACGATTTACTATAAAACCAAGAAAACTGCCAACCTACTCATGAGAAACTCTCCAGACACAAAGCAGAACGCTTTGAAAGAGACCAATGTCGTCTATGCCTTCAAATGCCCACTTGGGGACTGTAAGCCCCAAAGAACTCAATATATAGGCAAGACAACAACATCTCTTTCCAGGCGATTAACGATGCATAAGCAACAGGGCTCTATCAAGGAACATATAATCTCTTCCCACAACCAAACCATCACCAGAGAAATCTTAACAAACAACACAGAAATCATTGATAGATACAGCGACAACAGGCGGCTTGACATCTGCGAGGCACTACACATCAAGAAGTCAACACCAGCAATCAACAGCCAATTAACGCACTACTATATTCTACCCACTTCAAGACTCCGCTCCAATATAGAAACATCAAGAAATACGGGCCAATAGGCCTTCTGCAGTTACAGATCTATTCTTCCCTTATACCCATTGTTTCGTGTTCTGTGTTTGTTCTCACCTCACCCCAAACCATTGTAACATGTCACCTCACCCAAATGCAGGTATTTAAACTCTGTTCAGTTATAGTTGTTCTGTGTGTGTGTAACTAAAGTCTTTGAAAATGTAATAAGTTTTACGAAACGCGCTCAAGTGTCGCGTCAGACTAAGAAATAAAGAATGAATTTTGGAGAATTGATTTTTAATTTACCGTCATCAGTAAAAACAAACATAAGGAAAATTGAGAAAATTCGTGTTAGAATTATTAATCTTACTTTTTCGGTCATATTTAATAACATATATATATATATATATATATATATATATATATATATATATATATATATATATATATATATATATATTATTTTTTTTATTCTGTATTACAAAATAGTATAGCAGCGAAATCGCTAGCAAGTATGAGCCAGTAAAATGACCTGGAAGCCTCCGTTGCTCCCTGCACCAAGTGACCTGGAAGCCTCCGTTGCTCCCTGCACCAAGTGACCTGGAAGCCTCCGTTGCTCCCTGCACCAAGTGACCTGGAAGCCTCCGTTGCTCCCTGCACCAAGTGACCTGGAAGCCTCCGTTGCTCCCTGCACCAAGTGACCTGGAAGCCTCCGTTGCTCCCTGCACCAAGTGACCTGGAAGCCTCCGTTGCTCCCTGTACCAAGTGACCTGGAAGCCTCCGTTGCTCCCTGCACCAAGTGACCTGGAAGCCTCCGTTGCTCCCTGCACCAAGTGACCTGGAAGCCTCCGTTGCTCCCTGCACCAAGTGACCTGGAAGCCTCCGTTGCTCCCTGCACCAAGTGACCTGGAAGCCTCCGGTGCTCCCTGCACCAAGTGACCTGGAAGCCTCCTCTGCGAGGCCTGGTCGTGCCCTGAGGTCACCGACACAGGAGATTGGGCTGTTCATGTTGCATAAACTTGATCAATCATGGAATGTGACACCAGATTTATGATTACTGGATTGGGGCATGCACGCCCACACGAACACACGGGTGCAGCTCACGAACTAACAGACAGATACAGCAGACACGGACGGACACACGAATAGACAGATACAGCCTATAAACGAACGGACAGATACAGCCTATAAACGAACGGACAGACACAGATACAGCAGACAAGTCCACGCTACCCGTCCACAGACATTTACAAATAACGCAAAACTAAGAAGAAAAATGTAAATATAATATACCTACACGAGACCTGGAGGAGGATATGCGAGCAAACCACAAGACTGATCACACACATGGTTAATGGAGTTAAATAATGACAAATGCAAGGAGATGAAAATAAAAACAGGCAAAGACACTAAATTACGCTTCACCAGTTGAACTGGGCACAGCTACAGAAGTCAACAGAACCTGAGAGTGGTGGCTGCAACAAATCGATGACCTGCAACTCACACACATCCCGCCAAACACACACCGAAACTACGACGTTGGTACAACGTTCAAACAAGTTTTAACCCCTCCTAACCAGTTATAACAACCAATATAACAAGTTGTAACAACGTTCTAATACGTCATAAACACGTTAAGCCAAGATGTAACAACTTTATTACAAGTTGGAACAAGCAGAAAATAGAGACAGTTTCGGTTTGTGTTTTCCAGGGATGCCTGCGGATCCTCCCCCTCCCCCCCCCGCCTGCAACTTAAGAAGAAGCTGGTCAATTTAACAACATCCCTTCGGCAACCTCATTGAGGAATCTGTCAGCATACTGCACATCAGGTAAGATCAATGCTCTTGTTGTGTGTGGCCGCCAGCAGTGGGCCAGGCTCTTTATTAAGCGTTTGGGCACGTTGGAGGATGTCATGATATTGTCCACCAGGAGATGAGCAGACAGGTGTAACAGTCTCGACCTCACACATTGGCCCAGTTGATTGACGGTTGAGAGGCGGGACCAAAGAGCCAGAGCTCAACCCCCGCAAGCACAACTAGGTGAGTACAACTAGGTGAGTACATAGAGCAGCGAAGCCACACGAGACGAACCAAGTGACTCATCAACTGAGTGGCTCATCAACAGAGGGACTCATCAACAGAGGGACTCATCAACAGAGGGACACATAAACAGGGACACATCAACAGAGGGACACATAAACAGGGACACATCAACAGAGGGACACATAAACAGGGACACATCAACAGAGTGGCTCATCAACAGAGGGACACATCAACAGAGGACACATCAACAGAGGGACACATCAACAGAGGACACATCAACAGAGGGACACATCAACAGAGGACACATTAACAGAGGGACACATTAACAGAGGGACACATCAACAGAGGGACACATCACCAGAGGGACACATTAACAGAGGGACACATTAACAGAGGGACACATCAACAGAGGGACACATCAACAGAGGGACACATTAACAGAGGGACACATCAACAGAGGGACACATTAACAGAGGGACACATCAACAGAGGGACACATTAACAGAGGGACACATTAACAGAGGGACACATCAACAGAGGGACACATTAACAGAGGGACACATTAACAGAGGGACACATTAACAGAGGGACACATTAACAGAGGGACACATCAACAGAGGGACACATCAACAGAGGGACACATTAACAGAGGGACACATCAACAGAGGGACACATCAACAAACAGGTGATGTGACAGGCTGCGGACCAAAACTAGTAATCTAGGCACAGTACCAGGAAAGCACAGTACTAGGGGAAGCACAGTACTAAGGAAGCACAGTACCAAGGAAGCACAGTACCGGAGAAGCACAGTACCAGGGAAGCACAGTACCAGGGAAGCACTGTACCAGGGGAAGCACAGTACCAGGGAAGCACAGTACCAGGGGAAGCACAGTACCAGGGAAGCACTGTACCAGGGAAGCACAGTACCAGGGGAAGCACAGTACCAGGGGGAGCACAGTACCAGGGGAGTACACAGTACCAGGGGAGTACACAGTACCAGGGGAGCACAGTACCAGGGAAGCACAGTACCAGGGGAGCACAGTACCAGGGGAAGCACAGTACCAGGGGAAGCACAGTACCAGGGAAGCACAGTACCAGGGGAAGCACAGTACCAGGGAAGCACAGTACCAGGGAAGCACAGTACCGGAGAAGCACAGTACCAGGGAAGCACAGTACCGGAGAAGCACAGTACCAGGGAAGCACAGTACCGGAGAAGCACAGTACCAGGGAAGCACAGTACCGGAGAAGCACAGTACCAGGGAAGCACAGTACCAGGGAAGCACTGTACCAGGGGAAGCACTGTACCAGGGAAGCACTGTACCAGGGGAAGCACAGTACCAGGGAAGCACAGTACCGGAGAAGCACAGTACCAGGGGAAGCACAGTACCAGGGAAGCACAGTACCAGGGAAACACAGTACCAGGGAAGCACAGTACCAGGGAAGCACAGTATCAGGGGAGCACAGTACCAGGGAAGCACAGTACCAGGGGAGCACAGTACCAGGGGAGCACAGTACCAGGGAAGCACAGTACCAGGGAAGCACAGTACCAGGGAAGCACAGTACCAGGGAAGCACAGTACCAGGGGAGCACAGTACCAGGGGAGTACACAGTACCAGGGGAGCACAGTACCAGGGGAGCACAGTACCAGGGGAGCACAGTACCAGTGGAAGCACAGTACCAGGGAAGCACAGTACCAGGGAAGCACAGTACCAGGGGAAGCACAGTACCAGGGAAGCACAGTACCAGGGGAAGCACAGTACCAGGGGAGCACAGTACCAGGGGAAGCACAGTACCAGGGGAAGCACAGTACCAGGGGAAGCACAGTACCAGGGGAGCACAGTACCAGGGGAAGCACAGTACCAGGGGAGCACAGTACCAGGGGAAGCACAGTACCAGGGGAAGCACAGCACCAGGGAAGCACTGTACCAGGGAAGCACAGTACCAGGGGAGCACAGTACCAGGGGAGCACAGTACCAGGGAAGCACAGTACCAGGGAAGCACTGTACCAGGGGAGCACAGTACCAGGGGAGCACAGTACCAGGGAAGCACAGTACCAGAGGAAGCACAGTACCAGGGAAGCACAGTACCAGGAAAGCACTGTACCAGGGGAGCACTGTACCAGGGGAGCACAGTACCAGGGGAGCACAGTACCAGGGGAAGCACAGTACCAGAGGAAGCACAGTACCAGGGAAGCACAGTACCAGGGAAGCACTGTACCAGGGGAGCACAGTACCAGGGGAGCACAGTACCAGGGGAAGCACAGTACCAGGGGAAGCACAGTACCAGGGGAGCACTGTACCAGGGGAGCACAGTACCAGGGGAGCACAGTACCAGGGGAGCACAGTACCAGGGAAGCACAGTACCAGGGGAGCACAGTACCAGGGGAGCACAGTACCAGGGAAGCACAGTACCAGGGAAGCACAGTACCAGGGAAGCACTGTACCAGGGGAGCACAGTACCAGGGGAGCACAGTACCAGGGAAGCACAGTACCAGGGAAGCACAGTACCAGGGAAGCACTGTACCAGGGGAGCACAGTACCAGGGGAGCACAGTACCAGGGGAGCACAGTACCAGGGGAAGTACAGTACCAGGGGAAGCACAGTACCAGGGGAGCACTGTACCAGGGGAGCACAGTACCAGGGGAAGCACAGTACCAGGGGAAGCACAGTACCAGGGAAGCACAGTACCAGGGGAGCACTGTACCAGGGAAGCACTGTACCAGGGGAGCACAGTACCAGGGGAGCACAGTACCAGGGAAGCACAGTACCAGGGAAGCACAGTACCAGGGAAGCACTGTACCAGGGGAGCACAGTACCAGGGGAGCACAGTACCAGGGGAGCACAGTACCAGGGGAAGTACAGTACCAGGGGAAGCACAGTACCAGGGGAGCACTGTACCAGGGGAGCACAGTACCAGGGAAGCACAGTACCAGGGGAAGCACAGTACCAGGGAAGCACAGTACCAGGGGAGCACTGTACCAGGGAAGCACAGTACCAGGGAAAGCACAGTACCAGGGGAAGCACAGTACCAGGGAAGCACAGTACCAGGGGAAGCACAGTACCAGGGGAAGCACAGTACCAGGGGAGCACAGTACCAGGGGAAGCACAGTACCAGGGGAAGCACAGTACCAGGGGAGCACAGTACCAGGGGAAGCACAGTACCAGGGGAGCACAGTACCAGGGGAAGCACAGTACCAGGGGAGCACAGTACCAGGGGAAGCACAGTACCAGGGGAAGCACAGTACCAGGGGAAGCACAGTACCAGGGGAAGCACAGTACCAGGGGAAGCACAGTACCAGGGGAGCACAGTACCAGGGGAAGCACAGTACCAAGGGAGCACAGTACCAGGGGAAGCACAGTACCAGGGGAAGCACAGTACCAGGGGAAGCACAGTACCAGGGGAAGCACAGTACCAGGGGAGCACAGTACCAGGGGAAGCACAGTACCAAGGGAGCACAGTACCAGGGGAAGCACAGTACCAGGGGAAGCACAGTACCAGGGGAAGCACAGTACCAGAGGAAGCACAGTACCAGGGGAGCACAGTACCAGGGGAAGCACAGTACCAAGGGAGCACAGTACCAGGGGAAGCCAGTACCAGGGGAAGCACAGTACCAGGGGAAGCACAGTACCAGAGGAAGCACAGTACCAAGGGAGCACAGTACCAGGGGAAGCACAGTACCAGGGGAAGCACAGTACCAGGGGAAGCACAGTACCAGGGGAAGCACAGTACCAGGGGAAGCACAGTACCAGGGGAAGCACAGTACCAGGGAAGCACAGTACCAGAGGAAGCACAGTACCAAGGGAGCACAGTACCAGGGGAAGCACAGTACCAGGGGAAGCACAGTACCAGGGGAAGCACAGTACCAGGGGAAGCACAGTACCAGGGGAAGCACAGTTCCCTGCTGCTGACATAAGACATGTGTAATTTGAAGGCAGTCGGGAATCAAAGAGGAATTTGCATGCAAAAATGGTGTATTTCTTCTGTAATTATATCCCCCCCCCAGGGACCCCCCCTGGCCCTCCCCCCTCCGTCACACACCTTGCCCCCCCCAGGGACCCCCCCCTGGCCCTCCCCCCTCCGTCACACACCTTGCCCCCCCCAGGGACCCCCCTGGCCCTCCCTCTTCACGGACTCACTACCCTTTCGTCACTACCCACCTACACCCTCCCACCTACACCCTCCTACCTACACCCTCCTACCTACACCCTCCTACCTACACCCTCCCACCTACACCCTCCTACCTACACCCTCCCACCTACACCCTCCCACCTACACCCTCCTACCAACACCCTCCCACCAACACCCTCCCACCTACACCCTCCCACCTACACCCTCCCACCTACACCCTCCCACCTACACCCTCCCACCTACTCCCACCCACCTACACCCTCCCACCTACACCCTCCCACCTACACCCTCCCACCTACACCCTCCCACAGTTCTCCCAGTTACAATAAAGTTATGACCACGAGCCACGCCAGGCGGAGGTGGGACTGGTCTTCGTGATTACAATAAATAACGGTGTTGATCGTTGACGGCGGCCACCCCCCCCCCGATACTGGCAACGTTGACGGCGGTCACCCCCCGGTACTGGCAGCGTTGACGGTGGTCACCCCCGGTACTGGCAGCGTTGACGACGGTCACCCCCGGTACTGGCAGCGTTGACGGTGGTCACCCCCGGTACTGGCAGCGTTGACGGTGGTCACCTCTGGTACTGGCAGCGTTGACGGTGGTCACCCTGGTACTGGCAGCGTTGACGGTGGTCACCCCCGGTACTGGCAGCGTTGACGGTGGTCACCCCCGGTACTGGCAGCGTTGACGACGGTCACCCCCGGTACTGGCAGCGTTGACGGTGGTCACCCCCGGTACTGGCAGCGTTGACGACGGTCACCCCCGGTACTGGCAGCGTTGACGACGGTCACCCCCGGTACTGGCAGCGTTGACGGTGGTCACCCCCGGTACTGGCAGCGTTGACGACGGTCACCCCCCGGTACTGGCAGCGTTGACGGTGGTCACCCCCGGTACTGGCAGCGTTGACGGTGGTCACCCGCGGTACTGGCAGCGTTGACGGCGGTCACCCCTGGTACTGGCAGCGTTGACGGTGGTCACCCCGGTACTGGCAGCGTTGACGGTGGTCACCCCTGGTACTGGCAGCGTTGACGGTGGTCACCCCCGGTACTGGCAGCGTTGACGGTGGTCACCCCCCGGTACTGGCAGCGTTGACGGTGGTCACCCCTGGTACTGGCAGCGTTGACGGCGGTCACCCCCGGTACTGGCAGCGTTGACGGTGGTCACCCCTGGTACTGGCAGCGTTGACGGTGGTCACCCCTGGTACTGGCAGCGTTGACGGTGGTCACCCCTGGTACTGGCAGCGTTGACGGTGGTCACCCCCGGTACTGGCAGCGTTGACGGTGGTCACCCCGGTACTGGCAGCGTTGACGGCGGTCACCCCTGGTACTGGCAGCGTTGACGGTGGTCACCCCCCGGTACTGGCAGCGTTGACGGCGGTCACCCCCGGTACTGGCAGCGTTGACGACGGTCACCCCCGGTACTGGCAGCGTTGACGGTGGTCACCCCCGGTACTGGCAGCGTTGACGGTGGTCACCCCCGGTACTGGCAGCGTTGACGACGGTCACCCCCGGTACTGGCAGCGTTGACGGCGGTCACCCCCGGTACTGGCAGCGTTGACGACGGTCACCCCCGGTACTGGCAGCGTTGACGGTGGTCACCCCCGGTACTGGCAGCGTTGACGGCGGTCACCCCTGGTACTGGCAGCGTTGACGGTGGTCACCCCCGGTACTGGCAGCGTTGACGACGGTCACCCCCGGTACTGGCAGCGTTGACGGTGGTCACCCCCGGTACTGGCAGCGTTGACGGTGGTCACCCCCGGTACTGGCAGCGTTGACGGCGGTCACCCCTGGTACTGGCAGCGTTGACGGTGGTCACCCCCCGGTACTGGCAGCGTTGACGGCGGTCACCCCTGGTACTGGCAGCGTTGACGGTGGTCACCCCTGGTAATGGCAGCGTTGACGGTGGTCACCCCCCGGTACTGGCAGCGTTGACGGCGGTCACCCCTGGTACTGGCAGCGTTGACGGTGGTCACCCCCCGGTACTGGCAGCGTTGACGGCGGTCACCCCCGGTACTGGCAGCGTTGACGGCGGTCACACCCGGTACTGGCAGCGTTGACGGTGGTCACCCCCGGTACTGGCAGCGTTGACGGTGGTCACCCCGGTACTGGCAGCGTTGACGGGTCACCCCTGGTACTGGCAGCGTTGACGGTGGTCACCCCCCGGTACTGGCAGCGTTGACGGTGGTCACCCCCGGTACTGGCAGCGTTGACGGTGGTCACCCCCGGTACTGGCAGCGTTGACGACGGTCACCCCCGGTACTGGCAGCGTTGACGGTGGTCACCCCTGGTACTGGCAGCGTTGACGGTGGTCACCCCGGTACTGGCAGCGTTGACGGTGGTCACCCCTGGTACTGGCAGCGTTGACGGTGGTCACCCCCGGTACTGGCAGCGTTGACGGCGGTCACCCCCGGTACTGGCAGCGTTGACGGTGGTCACCCCTGGTACTGGCAGCGTTGACGGCGGTCACCCCCGGTACTGGCAGCGTTGACGGCGGTCACCCCCCGGTACTGGCAGCGTTGACGGTGGTCACCCCCCGGTACTGGCAGCGTTGACGGTGGTCACCCCCGGTACTGGCAGCGTTGATGGTGGTCACCCCCGGTACTGGCAGCGTTGACGGTGGTCACCCCCGGTACTGGCAGCGTTGACGGTGGTCACCCCCGGTACTGGCAGCGTTGACGGTGGTCACCCCCGGTACTGGCAGCGTTGACGGTGGTCACCCCCGGTACTGGCAGCGTTGACGACGGTCACCCCCGGTACTGGCAGCGTTGACGGTGGTCACCCCCCCCCGGTACTGGCAGCGTTGACGGTGGTCACCCCCCGGTACTGGCAGCGTTGACGGTGGTCACCCCCCCCGGTACTGGCAGCGTTGACGGTGGTCACCCCCGGTATTGGCAGCGTTGACGGTGGTCACCCCCCCCCGGTACTGGCAGCGTTGACGGTGGTCACCCCCCCCCGGTACTGGCAGCGTTGACGGTGGTCACCCCCGGTATTGGCAGCGTTGACGGCGGTCACCCCCGGTACTGGCAGCGTTGACGGTGGTCACCCCCGGTACTGGCAGCGTTGACGGTGGTCACCCCCGGTACTGGCAGCGTTGACGGTGGTCACCCCCGGTACTGGCAGCGTTGACGGCGGTCACCCCCGGTACTGGCAGCGTTGACGGTGGTCACCCCTGGTACTGGCAGCGTTGACGGCGGTCACCCCCGGTACTGGCAGCGTTGACGGTGGTCACCCCTGGTACTGGCAGCGTTGACGGCGGTCACCCCCGGTACTGGCAGCGTTGACGGTGGTCACCCCTGGTACTGGCAGCGTTGACGGTGGTCACCCCTGGTACTGGCAGCGTTGACGGTGGTCACCCCTGGTACTGGCAGCGTTGACGGTGGTCACCCCCCGGTACTGGCAGCGTTGACGGTGGTCACCCCTGGTACTGGCAGCGTTGACGGTGGTCACCCCCCGGTACTGGCAGCGTTGACGGTGGTCACCCCCCGGTACTGGCAGCGTTGACGGTGGTCACCCCTGGTACTGGCAGCGTTGACGGCGGTCACCCCCCGGTACTGGCAGCGTTGACGGCGGTCACCCCCGGTACTGGCAGCGTTGACGACGGTCACCCCCGGTACTGGCAGCGTTGACGACGGTCACCCCCGGTACTGGCAGCGTTGACGACGGTCACCCCCGGTACTGGCAGCGTTGACGGTGGTCACCCCCGGTACTGGCAGCGTTGACGGTGGTCACCCCCGGTACTGGCAGCGTTGACGGTGGTCACCCCCGGTACTGGCAGCGTTGACGGTGGTCACCCCCGGTACTGGCAGCGTTGACGACGGTCACCCCCGGTACTGGCAGCGTTGACGGTGGTCACCCCCGGTACTGGGAATCAAAATCATCTTACAGTTTCAGGAATCGTCCTTGAGTACCAGGAATCTCCTTAGGGTATTAGGAATCATACTAGAGTACCAGGAATCATCCTAGAGTACCAGGAATCATCCTAGAGTACCAGGAATCATCCTTGAGTACCAGGAATCTCCTTAGGGTATTAGGAATCATCCTTGAGTACCAGGAATCATCCTAGAGTACCAGGAATCATCCTAGAGTACCAGGAATCATCCTAGAGTACCAGAAATCTCCTTAGGGTATTAGGAATCATCCTAGAGCACCAGAAATCATCCTAGAGTACCAGAAATCATCCTAGAGTACCAGTAATCTCCTTAGGGTATTAGGAATCATCCTAGAGTACCAGAAATCATCCTAGAGTACCAGGAATCATCCTAGAGTACCAGAAATCTCCTTAGGGTATTAGGAATCATCCTAGAGTACCAGAAATCATCCTAGAGTACCAGGAATCCAACTTTTTTCTCTAATATTTCCGGATTTCAACAAAGCCTCCACCCCACCACCACTTAGTGTAACAGTACTCTAACAATTCAGGATATTAGTCTCCTTCTACTGTTAGGAGAAGTCCTAATATTGTTAAATATTTTACTGTTAAACAATAATTTTGTTATTGTTTTATTGTTTATATTGTTAAATCAATTTACTTCTAACTTTAAATTAGTAGTAAACTGATTTACTACTAATATAAAATATTTGTAATAAATCAGTTTACTACTAATATAAAATATTTGTAATAAATCAGTTTACTACTAATATTTTCTTATGCTAGATAAGAATGTGTTTAATTATATTACATCTAATATGTAATCCTAATATGTCTACATAAGTAATCATAAAGTAATGACTACCTAAGTATTTATAACTTTATCTAAGCGATCATAACTTTAGCTAAGTAATCACTACTTTAAAATGCTACTTAGAATATTTCATGCTCGTCTATAGGAACCCTAAGTTGCCTTATAATATAGTCCACCTCTTACTAACTCCTTCCAGGTGTGTGCTGGAGCACCAGCCAGGTGTGTGCTGGAGCACCAGCCAGGTGTGTGCTGGAGCACCAGCCAGGTTTGTGTTGGAGCACCAGCCAGGTGTGAGTTGCAGCACCAGCCAGGTGTGTGTTGGAGCACCAGCCAGGTGTGTGCTGGAGCACCAGCCAGGTGTGTGTTAGAGCACCAGCCAGGTGTGTGCTGGAGCACCAGCCAGGTGTGTGCTAGAGCACCAGCCAGGTGTGTGTTAGAGCACCAGCCAGGTGTGTGTTGGAGCACCAGCCAGGTGTGTGCTGGAGCACCAGCCAGGTGTGTGCTGGAGCACCAGCCAGGTGTGTGCTGGAGCACCAGCCAGGTGTGTGCTGGAGCACCAGCCAGGTGCGTGCTGAAGCACCAGCCAGGTGTGTGCTGGAGCACCAGCCAGGTGTGTGCTGGAGCACCAGCCAGGTGTGTGCTGGAGCAGCAGCCAGGTGTGTGCTGGAGCACCAGCCAGGTGTGTGTTAGAGCACCAGCCAGGTGTGTGTTGGAGCACCAGCCAGGTGTGTGTTAGAGCACCAGCCAGGTGTGTGCTGGAGCACCAGCCAGGTGTGTGCTGGAGCACCAGCCAGGTGTGTGTTGGAGCACCAGCCAGGTGTGTATTGGAGCACCAGCCAGGTGTGTGCTGGAGCACCAGCCAGGTGTGTGTTGGAGCACCAGCCAGGTGTGTGCTGAAGCACCAGCCAGGTGTGTGTTGGAGCACCAGCCAGGTGTGTGCTGGAACACCAGCCAGGTGTGTGTTGGAGCACCAGCCAGGTGTGTGTTGGAGCACCAGCCAGGTGTGTGCTGGAGCACCAGCCAGGTGTGTGCTGGAGCACCAGCCAGGTGTGTGCTGGAGCACCTTGTAAGCAGCCAGCCACCCACAACGGTTGTTTACCTCACGCGTACTTGTCTACTGTTAGGTCAACATAAGCATAAAGTGAAAGAAAATGTGGCCAAACATCTCAGTCCTGCTGCTGGAGTCGAACCCGGGGCCTTCCAATCGTCGGTCGACTGGTACCTCCAGGCCAGCGTGTCGAACATATCGACCAGACGACCAACACGACCAAGCCAAAATCTATACATCTTACTCCTGTGCTATTGTTGGTATTAAGGGATAATACCAGAGGGCCAGTTAGTCGTCACACATCTACACAACCCCTTACGAAACCTCTACATCTTTCTTTAATCATTCCGGCTTTTGTTTTTACATCAATTAAACCGCTTATAAGCGTGAAAAGTTCACAACCCAACGTTATTGTGGTAACAAACCACCTCGTAGTGCTTCGGAGTTCATACACTGTTTAATAACCGTAGACAAAGCCGCCGTGATTGTGGAAAGATGCACAGGTTTCGCAAGTGGTTGTGTACCTGTTGAGTGAATCTGGACCAGGTGTGCAGCCCGTCCTCCAAATAAAGACCCAAAAGTGGTTCCATCCACCCGCCAAACCCCAGCTGTTTAGGAATGAAAAGCGGTTTACACACGACTCACAACTGATGACGTTCGAACACTTCCGGAACAAGTCCTTCACTGACGAATTATGTTCGAACCACAACGCTGTAAATGCTTCACCCACGTACTACAAATACAAATAATCGCCATCTGAACCTAAACACCTAACCTAACCTATGCCTATATATGCACAATATGCTAATATATTATAATATAATTTATATTTAAGAAATTCCCGTTTTGAATGAACAGCATGTTAACATTGTTGAATGCGTCTGTGGGGTCGACCGCTGGATGGAATGGACTTGAGTCGAGGACGGGTTGCAGGTGTGTGACCACGGACAGAGCCAGCTTGGAGCGCAGGGCAGAGCCCCCAGCTTGGGGCACAGGGCAGAGCCCAGCTTGGAGCGCAGGCAGAGCCCCCAGCTTGGAGCACAGGGCAGAGCCCAGCTTGGAGCACAGGGCAGAGCCCAGCTTGGGCACAGGGCAGAGCCCAGCTTGGAGCACAGGCCAGAGCCCAGCTTGGGGCACAGGACAGAGCCCAGCTTGGAGCACAGGGCAGAGCCCAGCTTGGGGCACAGGACAGAGCCCAGCTTGGGGCACAGGACAGAGCCCAGCTTGGAGCACAGGCCAGAGCACAGCTTGGGGCACAGGACAGAGCCCAGCTTGGGCACAGGCCAGAGCCCAGCTTGGGGCACAGGACAGAGCCCAGCTTGGGGCACAGGCCAGAGCCCAGCTTGAGGCACAGGCCAGAGCCCAGCTTGGGACACAGGCCAGAGCCCAGCTTGGGGCACAGGCCAGAGCCCAGCTTGGGGCACAGGCCAGAGCCCAGCTTGGGGCACAGGCCAGAGCCCAGCTTGGGGCACAGGCCAGAGCCCAGCTTGGGGCACAGGCCAGAGCCCAGCTTGGGGCACAGGGCAGAGCCCAGCTTGGGGCACAGGCCAGAGCCCAGCTTGGGGCACAGCCTGGCCGAGATGGCGTCCTGGCCGCCATATTGCTTCCATGACGAAACTGATGCATAATTCCCCGCTCAGGTTGCCAGTAGAAATCGATCACTAGCTCTGAGTTTCGCTCGATGCCGCTGTAACCAAGAGACGGAATATGTTACGTTCTTTTTTTGTTAATGAACAGTAGCATAAAAAACCGCAATAAAAAAAATTGGAATTCCATCAAAGAAGTTACCGTGAGAGATCGATTATTTATAATCTAATTGTCTTATCATATTTTCTAGGGCAACATGTACTTGTTACACACCTGAAGCACACCTGGAGGCGAGGAAGCACCCAGAGATATGTATACCCTTGTGGCTGGTGTATGTAGAGGTATACCCCACTTCTCCGTCTATGTAAAGTGAGTTTACATTAATCCTGGACTATATAATGAGAGCGCCAGTTTACTTGCCAGTTGGTCACTGAGCTGCTTGTGTGGCCTTCATAACCCTCCAGAGGCTGATAGGCCTTAATAACCCTCCAGAGGCTGATAGGCCTTAATAACCCTCCAGAGGCTGATAGGCCTTAATAACCCTCCAGAGGCTGATAGGCCTTAATAACCCTCCAGAGGCTGATAGGCCTTAATAACCTTCCAGAGGCTGATAGGCCTTAATAACCCTCCAGAGGCTGATAGGCCTTAATAACCCTCCAGAGGCTGATAGGCCTTAATAACCCTCCAGAGGCCGATAGGCCTTAATAACCCTCCAGAGACTAATAGGCCTTATAACCCTCCAGAGGTTGATAGGCCTTAATAACCCTCCAGAGATTGATAGGCCTTAATAACCCTCCAGAGGTTGATAGGCCTTATTAACCCTCCAGAGGCCGATAGGCCTTAATAACCCTCCAGAGACTGATAGGCCTTAATAACCCTCCAGAGACTGATAGCCTTAATAACCCTCCAGAGATTGATAGGCCTTAATAACCCTCCAGAGGTTGATAGGCCTTAATAACCCTCCAGAGACTAATAGGCCTTAATAACCTTCCAGAGACTGATAGGCCTTAATAACCCTCCAGAGGTTGATAGGCCTTAATAACCCTCCAGAGCTGATAGGCCTTAATAACCCTCCAGAGACTGATAGGCCACGAACACACGGGTGCAGCTCACGAACTAACAGACAGATACAGCAGACACGGACGGACACACGAATAGACAGATACAGCCTATAAACGATCGGACAGACACAGATACAGCAGACAAGTCCACGCTACCTGTCCATAGACATTTACAAATAACGCAAAACTAAGAAGAAAAACGTAAATATAATATACCTACAAGAGACCTGGAAGAGGATATGCGAGCAAACCACAAGACTGATCACACACATGGTTAATGGAGTTAAATAATGACAAATGCAAGGAGATGAAAATAAAAACAGGCAAAGACACTAAATTACGCTTCACCAGTTGAACTGGGCACAGCTACAGAAGTCAACAGAACCTGAGAGTGGTGGCTGCAACAAATCGATGACCTGCAACTCACACACATATGCCTGCGGATCCTCCCCCCCTCCC
>WNGS01165318.1:27250520-27265696 GCA_020271785.1 Procambarus virginalis
GCAAGTCTCAACCCCCGTAAAATACAACTAAGTGAATACAACTAAGTGAATACACACACCACACCAGAGTTAGCGTCAGTGTACCTCAGACAGCAGCTTCTGGCACCTAGTAACTCAAACCACAGTAAATAAATTCTCTGTCATGTTCACTGGAAATAATGATCAGGGAAGGCTGCCGGCCGTCGTTCCTGGCCCAGGAAACACGAGGTGGAACACACGAGGCTACGCTCACGCTCCTGTCTCCAACGTTCCTCCACCACCACCCTCCACGCCCACCCTCACCTTCCACGCCCACCCTCACCCTCCACGCCACCCTCACCCTCCACGCCTATTACCACTACCCACGTCAACCATCACAGTGGCAAACTTTAACAAGACATGAAAAAAGATCAGAAATACAGTAGTGTTAAATCGGCGACCAACAGCCGCAAGCGGAGGCGCTGCTGGGTCCCTGTTATCTGACCTTAATTATTTACCCATCCCAGCCTCCGAAAAGGGTAATGCTTGCTACTTATAGCAACTCTTTGCTCGAACGTGCCAAAATGAACTACTGAAGCCGAAAATGTTCTCTGTTGCATTATTAATTTTGTAGAGGACACGAAACAAAACAAAACATGAAAATAGCCTAACTGAAATTAACATTCCGAGACGAATCCACCGTTTGGTATTGATATAATTCGGGTATCAAGTTTTAGTCTGTGAGGTGGACACTGGTAGAACATTGCTGTCATTCCTTTGTCACAACCATAGTGGTATATTTTAATTCACGGGGTGCATTAGCTCGTTGCTGTAACCGTACAACAATATATTTTATTTACCAATGTATGTTCCGTCTAAGTTAGGTGATTTCTGTCTGCTGAGAGATCACCTCTAGTTACAAAAGCAAATCAAGCAGGCTGACAAACAAGTCCCTGGCGAGAACACTCTCTGAATCTACTTACGGCACATGTCCTGGCTTAACCATCTCTGCTCTAGCAACATAGATGTAACGTAGCAGCAACATTGACGTGACCAAGCAGCAACATAGACGTAACCTAGCAGCAACATTGACGTAACCTAGCAGCAACATTGACGTAACCTAGCAGCAACATTGATGTAACTAAGCAGCAACATAGACGTAACTAAGTAGCAACATGGCAGTAACCAAGAAGCAACATGAACGTCACCAAATGGCAAGATAGACGTCAACAAGTAACAATATACACGTTACCAAATAGAAACATAGATGTTACCAAGTAGAAACATAGACGTTACCAAATAGCAACATAGACGTTATAAAGTAGTAACAGACATTACTAAATTATAACATAGACATTACTAAATATCCCTATAGACGTCATCAAGTAGCTGTATAGACGTTACAGTAGCAATATAGACATTAGCAGTTAACAACACAGACGTCATCAACCAGCAGCATAGACGTTACTAAATAGCAACACAGACGTTACCAGAGTAGCAACGTAGACTTTACCAGGTAGGAAACGTAGAAGCTACCAGCCAACACCATACTCAAATTCCATCAACATAGAAAAAAACCTCCGTAAAGGGACTACAGCACAACTCAAACATCACAAGTATGAGCTGACTAGTGGAACATCACCCCCCCCCCTCCCCTTCTTCAAATCCCCCCTGCCCTTCGTTCAACATCCCCCCCTCCCCGCATCCAACATCCCCTATCCAAAAATACCCCCTCTCCCCTCCCAGCCGAGACGACTAGTCGAGGTAAATTATTGCAGCTTTTCCCCACGACGATTTCTAATTTAATTACGTCAATTCAGTTCACGATGGATTTGATAATACGAACCGGTTCCTGGAGCGCTGCTATCAGTTGCAACATTTATGGCTGTCTCTTGAGCTGAGAGTTTTCCCACTTGCAACAGTTGTGGCTGTGTCTCTTGAGCTGGGAGATTGTTCCTCACCTGTAGCATTTATATATGGCTGTGTCTTGAGCTGAGAGATTGTTCCTCACCTGCAGCTGATATATATATTTATATCTATATATATATATATAGTATATATATATACTATATATATATAATATATATATATATATATATCTCTAGCTAAACATATATATATATATATATATATATATATATATATATATATATATATATATATAAATATATATATATATATTATAGTAACATATATATATATATATATATATATATATATATATATATATATATATATATATATATATATATATGCTGTCTCTTGAGCTGGGAGATTATTCCGATAATTTCACAGCTGGTTTCTTTATTAATTTAATTTTTTTTCGATGTTGCCACTTGGCGCTAATTTTTCAGTTGGAACAATTTTTCAGGAAAACTTTTATTCTATGTTGTGTTGTAGAGGTGCAGTGATGATATACTTCAACTCTAACTCAAGATGGTACACTATATAATGATAATGTCTACGTGTCATGTTGCTTCTGTGACTGTCTTTATGTAATTAATGTACTGTTATTTTGAGTAAACTAACTCAACTAGAAATGAACAAACATTTCAGTTGAGTCTCTAATCCGGACAGAGCTAGGAACTGTCTAGTTAACATATATAGAGACTGTACAGTTATTTCGTTGCTCAAAACTAAAATAATTTTTTTCAAAGTTATTTGTAATTATGTTTCCAAGCCTAAAAATGTTTATATCCGGCTTTGGCCTGGTAATCGTTGCGTCAGGACGCAAGGATTGCGTTATTCTCCTGCGTAATCTTCCCTCAGCTTCACACCGCACGACAATCGCCCTTGTGGCCTCTTCTCCTACGCCACCAAACTGCCTGACGCCCCACAGTGACACTGATTTACGCGCGCCACCAAAATAAACGTCACAATATCTTTATGAGCCGACAGGTTTATTCATTTCCCATTGTTTTTGTGCGGGCTTGGAATCCGGAGGCCATAGTTCACATTGACACGGGGGCGCTACCTCCTGTAATACGATACCCCAGCGTCGTGTCTAATTATAGGCACTTATGACATGTTCTCTATTAAGCGTCCTATACTCCTAGATAATTACCACACCATGCATATACGGCCGGCTAAAGCTTAACATTACTGCTTGCAGTGGGTGACAGATTTACTGGCTCATTTAAACTAACCTTTAGTTCTCTCACGTATTTCATGGAGCATTATTACCACCCCTCTAACCTCTTCGTGTCTCTCCTCCTTTCCCTTTCCCCGTTTTCCCTTTCATCTCTTTCCCAACCAACCATCCAACAACACTTTCTCCTCTCCCAAAAACGCTGAACTACAACCCCATTCCACAGCCTTCCCCGGCACCCATTCCGTATCACCTCACCCCACCAGAACCTCCCCCACCCCTCCAACTCCTACATTTTCCGAAGCCAATTTTAACTGTCTCCTCTCTCTCCTCTGCCTCAAGAGGCTCTCAGACCACATTGTTTCAGAGGAAAATTTCACAGCTATTAGTCCTCGTGATTGGTGGTTTGCGGACAGACTTTTATATATAGTACATTGTTGGACTTATGACTAATCTTCGTGATTTGCAAGCGAAGGTAACTAGGTCTGTCCTCACAGCAGACCTAAGAGACAGCAGAGGTAACTAGACCTGTCCTCTCAGTAGACCTAAGAGGGAATTGTCAGGGGATGGAGGAGAAGGAATGGTGCCCAACAACTTGAACGGTCGGGGATTGAACGCCGACCTGCATGAAGCGAGACCGTCGTTCTACTGACCAGCCCAGACCCAAGAGACAACATTTCTGCACATTATCTGATGTATTTGCAAATATATATATATGTAATATATATGCTATATCTATATATATATATATATATATATATATGTTGTATCTAGTAGCCGAAACGCACTTCTCGGCCTACTATCCAGGCACGAATTGCTTAATAGGCCGTTGATTTTCTTTATTTTCCATAAATTGTTTCTAATTGGTTATTTGAATTATTATAATATATTTTACTAGGAACGTAAATTATTGACTTAGTTATATTGGTTTAGGCTAGGTTAAGATAGGTTAGGTTAGGTTAGGTAGGTTTTTAGGTTAGGTTAGGTTAGGTTAGGGTTAGGTTAGGTTAGGTTAGGTTAGGTTAGGTTGGGTAGGTTAGGTTCAGTCATATATCTACGTAGTTTTAAACTCAAATTAAAAAAACGAACTCATACATAATGGAAACGGATAGCTTTATCATTTGATAATAAAAATTAGAAAAATATATGAATTCAGGAAAACTTGGCTTATTAGGCAAATCTGACCTTGCATAGTAGGCCGAGAATTGCGTTCTGGCTACTAGGTACAATATATGTATATATATATATATATATATATATATATATATATATATATATATATTATATATATATATATATATATATATATATTCGCGTGTTGGTTCTGGTTTATTTAGTACACATGTGAGTGTGTTGTATGTGTGTGTACGTGACGTGGCGTGTGTGTGTGTGTGTGTGTGTGTGTGTGGGTGTGTGTGGGTGTGTGTGTGTGTGGTGTGTGGTGGTGTGTGTGTGGTGTGTTGTGTGGGTGTGTGTGTGTGTGTGTGTGTGGGTGTGTGTGTGTACACAGAAGTACTGAAAGCGTGTCAAGAGGTGTATTTGGATAGGTATTTTGATGGGGTGTAGCCTAGTGTGACGGGCTCCAGTGAGACTAGGGCGGAGTAGGTTGTCTCGTGTGGTCTGCGTACTCACCTATTTGTACTCACTTATTTGTGCCTGCAGGATCGAGCATTGACTCTTGGATCCCGCCTTTCTAGCGTCGGTGTTTATAGCAATGACTCTTGTCCATTTCCCTATCATACCTAATTTTAAAATTATGAATAGAATTTGCTTCCACAACTTGTTCCTTAAGTGCATTCATTTTTCCACTACTCTCCAGCTAAAAGAAAACTTCCTAACATCTCTCTGACTCATCTGTTTCCAGCTTCAACCCTTGTCCCCTCGTTCTGTTATTATTCCATGTGAACATTTCGTGCATTTCCACTTTGTCAATTCCCCTGAGTATTTTAAAGGCTCCTATCATATGCCCCCATTCCCTTCTTTTTTTCTAGTGTCGTAAGGCTCAGTTCTTCAGGCGCTCTTCATGCCCCATCCCTCGTAACGTTGGGACGAGTCTTGGAAACTTCTGAATCTTTTCCAGTTTCCTTATGTGTTTCTTCAGGTGGGGGACTCCATGATAGGGCGGCATACTCTAAGACTGGTCTCATGTAGGCAGTGTAAAGCGCCCTAAATGCCTCTTTACTTAAGTTTCTGAATGATGTAGTGTGTGTGTGTGTACTCACCTAGTTGTACTCACCTAGTTGTGCTTGCGGGGGTTGAGCTCTGGCTCTTTGGTCCCGCCTCTCAACCGTCAATCAACAGGTGTACAGTTCCTGAGCCTAATGGGCTCTATCATATCTACACTTGAAACTGTGTATGGAGTCAGCCTCCACCACATCGCTTCCTAATGCATTCCATTTGTCAACCACTCTGACACTAAAAAAGTTCTTTCTAATATCTCTGTGGCTCATTTGGGCACTCAGTTTCCACTGTGTCCCCTAGTGCGTGTGCCCCTTGTGTTAAACAGCCTATCTTTATCAACCCTGTCGATTCCCTGAGAATCTTGAATGTGGTGATCATGTGTGTGTGTGGGTGTGTGTGGGTGTGTGTGTGTGTGTGTGGGTGTGTGTGTGTGTGTGTGTGGTGTGTGTGGTGTGTGTGTGTGTGTGTGCGTATGTGTGCGCATGTGTGTGCTTGTGTATTCACTTAGTTGTATTCACTTAGTTGTATTTTACGGGGGTTGAGCTTTGCTCTTTCGGCCCGCCTCTCAACTGTCAATCAACTGTTTACTAACTACTTTTTTTTTTTTTTCCACACACCACACACACACACACACACACCCCAGGAAGCAGCCCGTGACAGCTGACTAACTCCCAGGTACCTATTTACTGCTAGGTAACAGGGGCATTCAGGGTGAAAGAAACTTTGCCCATTTGTTTCTGCCGGGTGCGGGAATCGAACCCGCGCCACAGAATTACGAATCCTGCACGCTATCCACCAGGCTACCTGGCCCCCTGTGTGTGTGTGTGGTGTGTGTGTGTGTGTGTGTGTTGTGTGTGTGTGTGTGTGTGTATTCACCTAGTTGTGCTTGCGGGTGTTGAGCTCTGTTCTTTCGGCCCGCCTCTCAACTGTCAATCAATCAACTGTTACCAACTACTAACTATTTTTTTTCTCACACACACACATCCAGGAAGCAGCTTCGTAACAGCTGTCTAACTCCAAGGTACCTATTTACAGCTAGGTAACAGGTGCATCAGGGTGATAGAAACTCTGCCCATTTTTGTTTCTCGCCGGCGCCGGGTATCAAACCCGGGCCAAACGTTTACGTGTCCAGCAAGCTGTCCAAAGATGTTTCACTAGCTTTTTTCGCACAATCTTCTCCACTAACTTGCATGGTATGCAAGCAAGAACTACTGGCCTGTAGTTCAGTGCCTCCTGTCTATCCCCCTTCTCGTATATCGGGACTACGTTTGCCGTCTTTCAAAATTTGGCAGCTCACCTGTTACCAGTGATTTGTTATGCACCATGGGGAGTGGCAGACACAGTGCTTCTGTTCCTTCCTTTAGTATCCATGGCATTATTCCATCCAGGCCTATAGCCTTTGTCACATCCAACTCTAGCTCGTAGCGGTTGTGTGGCTCCCAGGTACCTATTTACTGGTAGGTGAACAAAGACATCAGGTGAAAGAAACACACCATTTGTTTCTGCCTCAGCCGGGAATCAAACCTTAGAACTACGACCCCCGAGCGCTGTCCTCTCGGTTTCAAACAGACTATGTATACTCCCTGCAGTATACTGTATATCTCTAAGACGGGTTGGGGGGGCTGACGGCTGAGTGGACAGCGCTCGGGATTCATAGGCCTAAGGTTTCGGGTTCGATCCCGGCTGAGGCGGAAATAAATTGGCAGAGTTTCTTTCACCCCTGATGCCCTTGTTTATCTAGCAATAAATAGGTACCTGGGAGTTAGACAGCTACTGCATGCTGCTTCCTGGGGATGTGTAACAAAAAGGACCGGGTCGAGTCCTTTTCTCCTCGACCGAGCCGCTGGGACGTTAAGCCCCGAAATCTTCTCAAGATAACCTCAAGATAACCCTCTCAAACAGGCGTCATTTAAACAGCAGCAAGAAGAGATGTAAATGATAAATTAATAAACCATGACAGTCGGGTCTACACATGTAGCATTAAGCCGCGTGGCGGCAAACAGCCAAGAATAGGCTACGTAGAAACGGCTGGCTGGTAAGTCACTGAAACCCAATTTACTATAATCAGGAAATAAACCATGTATTCTGTATCTGGAAAATTTGCTGTAACCATCTTCGGTATATTTGTTGGCGAGAGAAATAGCTTGGCTATACATGTTCCGCTGACTGTATATATTTGTATCAGTAAATATGTACGGTTGGTGACTACAATATCAGTGGCTGTACGTATGTATGTGACTGTGCAAATATGTGCAAGGTTGTACATATAATTTAGTGTGTTATATATATATATATATTATATATATATATATATATATATAAATCTATATATATATATTATAGATATAATATATATAGATATATATATATATATATATATTATAAATCACTAATATGTTAAATTTAAAATCAATAATAATAATTATCAACCATATTTTCTGGTTGTATTTCCCGTTTTTTTTTACCGAGTTTATTCCCCGAGTTGATCACGAGGCGACTCGGCGGCGGCGTACCTGAAGCGACCTCGTGTTTACGTCGCCATCGTGGAGGTCCCGCCTCGTCTCCTTCACAATTATTTTACGTTAAAGCTGTAGAACTTCAGCAAGTGGCAGCAAAAGTGAGTGTAACGCCTTCGTCAAGTGGTAGTGACGTCTTGTGTCTAAAGAAAACGCAGGAAAACCAACAGTTTTTCTGGTGAAAAGTAGTGTTAAAACTTTTGTTATGCTTGAGAAGGTGTTGTGTACAGTGCCTCTGGTCTGGCCCTGGCACCCGCCTCTATACGACCAGTTATTAAGAACCCTGACAGTGTAAGTGCTAAGTGTAGGACACTTATTAAGTTCTTATAAAATTGTGAAGCACAAAGATTTGATTTTAGTGTAAATTAATTCATTAATACAAGTAAAAAGCCTAACATGACCCACGGAAGATGAAAATAGACAGGTCTACTCAACGCACACTTCACTGCTGGCTCTGGTGAGTACAACTGTATTGTACTTGTACTATTTTGTTGGTAACTGTAGCGCTGGTGAGTGTGGTTGGTGACTGTAGCGCTGGTGAGTGTGGTTGGTGACTGTAGCGCTGGTGAGTGTGGTTGGTGACTGTAGCGCTGGTGAGTGTGGTTGGTGACTGTAGCGCTGGTGAGTGTGGTTGGTGACTGTAGCGCTGGTGAGTGTAAGAAGTGTACAGGATTACATATAGTTGGTGCCTGTACATATGGTTCATCTACATATACATCTTGGTGCCTGCTAACAAATTATCGCAACTCATGCAAGCGGCTGTATAATGTTTTCGAAACTAAAGTGGAAAATTGGTATTAAAATTGTCCGGCGTTCGCTTCTCGGGTGTGACAGAGACATTTGGGCACGTTTTGTTTCATTTTTATGCATCTGTGCCCCTGGCAGCAAGTACGCACACTGGAGTAAAAGAACTGTTGTGGGTTGCATCGAGGGGAAGGTCAGTTGTTTGCCTCGGAAAAGCAGCGAGTAAAGTATCTGTAACAAAATTGTAAATAAATAATGGTAATGTCTTCTCACAGACATAATAACATGGGATAAAATCCAACACTCGTGTATTTGTGAAATTTATGTAAAGATTTACACAGTCTTTTGCACTGTCCTGAGTGCTTCGTCAAGGTCTGAGTGTGTGGTTATAGCAAGACTTGCATCTTACAGCCGCATTAGTCGTTGAGATGTAATTGTCGCCCTAACCTTGACTTAACTCAGACCTTGACAAAGCACTCAGGAGAGTGCAAAGGACTTGGTGTAAATCTTTACTTAAATTTCACAAATACATGAGTGTGGGTTTGTATACAATATTTGTAAAGTTAGTATTCAGACTTTACACAATATTGTACAATTATTTTTGTTGATTAAAATGATTGTATTATCGTTGAATTATCAGCTAGACAGAAGGGACACGTTAGTAGCTAGAATATTATTCCTTGGACAAAAAGAATTCTACGTTAATTTTCAACAACTAGAAATAAAATAGCTAACGAAAACAAAACAAAAATGCGAAAAAAAATCCGCGGCCCAGAACTTTCTCTGCGATTGTATGTATTTCCTTATACCAAAGTAGTTAAACAAAAAACCTTTACGGGTTTTAGGGTTTGTGTGTTGATCGTGTGGTTGGGAGGGGAGTGAAGTGCTTGACCTTATCAGAGGCCAATGTGAATAATTTACCCGAGTTTGGGCTCAGGTGAGTGTGACTCACGTTGGAAGCTGTGCTGTAGTGAATATTGTGTATTTGTGTATGATGAGCCGTGTATAGTCATTCACACATAATAAGTTGAGCATAACGGCTTGTACGAAGCGGGTCTTATGTAATGGCTGGTATGATGTAAGTTGTACATAATGAAGTGTATGAAGCAATTAATGTGTAATTACTTATACGAAACGTCGTGCGTATTTTGTTATTTTTTTTTATATATACAAGCGTTCTTACATTCTTATTTAAACCACTAGTACGCATATCGTTTTGGGCAGGTCCTTAATCTTAATTTTCCCTGGAATACGACCCGCCAAATCGTTTAACAACGCAACCCGTCCTCGACTCAAGTTCATTACATCCAGCAGTCAACCCCACAGACGCATTCATAATTTTAACATGCTGTTCATTCAAACGGGAATTTCTCAAGTATAAATTAATTTTATAATATATTAGCATATTGTGTATATATAGGCATAAGATAGGTTAGGTTAGGTTTTTAGGTTCTGTTGGCGATTATTTGTATTTGTAGTACGTGGGTGAAGCATTTATAGCGTTGTGATTCGAACAAAATTCGTCAGTGAAGCACTTGTTCCGGAAGTATTCGAACGTCAGCAGTTGTGAGTCGTGTGTAAACCGCTTTTCATTCATAAACAGGGGTTTTGGCGGGTGCATGGAATCACTTTTGGATCTTTGTTTGGAGGACGGGCTGAACAACCAGGTAACTATTCACTGCTGTGTGAACAGAGGCGTACAGTCAAGGATTGGCGCCTAGTCAACACTCCCTAGCCAGGATACGAACCCAGGCAAAATCGCTCGCGAAGCGCGGAGAGAGTGTGTCATACCACTGCGCCACGTAGACTTCCGTGGCTCTATGAATAGATCACTTCAGCAACGATATCACAGTGTTTATTCCAATATAATTAAGGATGTGAAGGTCCTACGAATTAAGGTCCGTCGTAGAGTGCATGGCTCTTGAGTTGACTTATGAATCCGTCCACCTACATGATAAGGGACAGACTAAGTATGTTTCAGTTATTATCTAAGGGGGTGAACCCATTGTCCTATATTATGTCATGGATCCGTATCCGCTTGAGTTTGACTTTTTCAGTTAAGAGAAACTAACCCTGACTGTAAACCTACCCAAATGGTTATAGGAAATGTTGATTTATACATGAGCCAGTAAACTAGTAGTTTAAAAGTTTGACTATTAATTTTCTAGCTAGCAGTGTTTTATTTAGTTTTCCACATCAAGCGCCGTGTCCAAAATAAGGTTAGATTTCCCTAATAACTAGTCCTCACACCGAGTGCAGTTTTTGACGTTATATATGACCGATGTCACAACTCCGATGCTTTTAAAAAAGCACCAAATATTGGAGCTATTTTTGGACTTATGAGTTTTTGATAGTATAATTTTGAGTTAGCATTTAGACTTTAACATTAACAATAGTCAACACTGTGAGTATTAAATCCAGTAAATCCGCAAACCAAAAGTACTTTTGGCAGGAGAAAAAATGCGCGTAGAAAATGGCGTCGGTGGCTGGTCTCTAGAACGGCTCCTGTGCTTCGCTTGATTTCCCGCCGCCCAGCTCATATAGCACAGACGATGGTAACGTTTACACATGAGATCGTGCAGGGGATGTACCTGCTCGCCGGACCAGTTGCTCCCTCCACGCACCCTCAATGCCTAGTACGGACGCTTTTGTAAATTCCATTACGTCTCCCTCGGTGTCGTTTCCTTCTCCTGGCATGACAAGCCAAACACTCTTTGTCAACAATTTAACAGCGGGGGACATGCATCGGTACAGGTCAAATATTCTGGAGTTAAATGCAGGTAGTTCTGCTGTTCTCAACAGCACACCTGATGCTTGTGCAATAATTGGTGAACACTGGAGTCATTGTTTGCTAAATAAGGTCCACCTTTCCTGGAAGATTCATTAAGCAAGTTCGGAATGTCTCCTCGCTTTGCATTACTAATATAGACAGCCGCGGTTGGCCGAAGGGAAGATACCTAAAGGAAGGCACCTTAAATGGGGACACTTTAAGGGAAGACAGGAGGGGCACGCGTTATGGCAAAACTTTAAAACTAACGCTTTTAGGAGAGTAAACCGTAAAGGTTAATTACGGTTTACTCTCGCGCCCTTAAACCGTAAGGTTTACTCTCCTTAAGCGGACCTTAAGGGGCTACAATTTTAAATCCTCCTTAATAGCGAACCTTTTAGGGGGCTACATTTTAACATTTTGCCGTACCTTGTTTGGTCTCTCATCGTTTAAGCTGTGCTCAATCATCCTCTTATCAAGCAAATCTGTTTTTAATGCTCGAGCGAGCACTCAGGCTGTTGGTGTCAGCGATGGCATTCTTTCGTCTTCACGATGACCGTCTCAGACCGCGAAGGCACCCATCCCTATTCTTTGTTTGATATCTTGGTGAAGTACCGGTATTATTCTTGGCTGTGTGATGGCTGGTTCTTGGCTGTGTGATGGCTTGTTCTTGACTGTGTGATGACTTGTTCTTGGCTGTGTGATGACTTGTTTCTGGCTGTGTGATGACTTATTCTTGGCTGAGTGATGACGTGTTCTTGGCTGCGTGATGCTTGTTCTTGCTATGTGATGGCTTGTTCTGGCTATGTGATGACTTGTTCTTGGCTGTGAATGACTTGTTCTTGGCTGTGTGATGACTTGTTCTTGGCTGCGTGATGATTTTTCTTGGCTGTGTGATGGCTTATTCTTGGCTGTGTGATGACTTGTTCTTAGCTGTGTGATGGCTTGTTCTTGGCTGTGTGATGACTTGTTCTTGGCTGTGTGATGGCTTATTTTTGGCTGTGTGATGACTTTTTCTTGGCTGTGTGATGGCTTATTCTTGGCTGTGTGATGACTTGTTCTTAGCTGTGTGATGGCTTTTTCTTGGCTGTGTGATGACTTGTTCTTGGCTGTGTGATGGCTTATTTTTGGCTGTGTGATGACTTGTTCTTGGCTGTGTGATGGCTTATTCTTGGCTGAGTGATGACTTGTTCTTGACTGTGTGATGACTTGTTCTTGGCTGTGTGATGACGTGTTCTTGGCTGCGTGATGACTTGTTCTTTGCTGTATGATGACTTGGTCTAGACTGTATAAACTGCACACTGGTATCACTAACAAATATTCCTCGTAAGAGATCAGAAGGAATAATCGTCTATTATTTAGAACATATATATTTTGTTTCCAAGCATCAACATATATTCAGCGGAGGAAAATCTCGCTTCACCAACTTATTAGAATTCTATTACAAGATGATAACACTCAAACAGGTTAGAGAGAACTGGGCAGGCTGCATTTTCCTGGATTGCCAAAATGGTTTTCACCTCGGAAAAACAGGCTGGTGCAACGGTTAAAGTACTGAAGTTAATGAAGGGGGTACCTATCAGGAAGAAGACAAAGAGTCATAGTTAGAGTAGAGGTATCATAATTATCTGATGAATGGCTACTAGACTTTAACCGTCACAAATGCAAGGTTATGCGGATAGGAGTTGGAGCAAGAAGATCTCATGTACAGTATATCATGAAGAGCAGCCAACCTCCAGCTTCTGAAAAAGAAAATACTTTTTTTATTATATAAATATAACTCGAGGACTATCACCAGAAGCACACATCAGCAGAATATCGAATTCCGCATATACCATACTGAGAAACGTCCGGGTATCCTTCAGGAACTTGGACAAAGATCCCTTCCGAACTCTATATACATCCCTTGTGAGACCTATTATTGAGTACACTGCCCCAGCAGGGAACCTCTACTTAAAGAAGCACAACGCAAAACTAGGAATAGGTCCCAAAAATGCAACAAGGCTCATTCCTCAGCTAAGGGGACTGAGATGTAAATAAAGCCTGAGGGAACTGGGTTATTACACTAGAGCGGGGGTCTCCAAACTTTTCAATGTAAGGGCCACATTATATATTTCCCATATTTATGCGGACCGAAGGAATAAAAAATGAAAAAAAAACAAAAAACAAATCAGTGCCAGTAATATAATTTCCTCAAATATTAAAGTATAAACATGGAAAAATTAAAACATATCTTTTTGGAAAAAATTAGGGTAAACTAAATAGATTCCTGCCTTTAGTTTTATGCAACCAAATTAGTGTGACGAATGATACTGTCGTTTTGACTTCAAAATTTCATTAAAATCAGGTTCCAGATTAGATGAGCCAATTGTAAGAATTGATTTCAAGTGATCATCAGACAAATTTGCTCGATAGTTAGATTTCACATACTTCGTTTTGGAAAATGTTTGTTCACACAAGTATGTTGAACCAAAAATGGACACAAAACTACAAGCAAACTTTATCAAATTTGGAAACTGATCTGGCTGCAGGCATTTATAAAACTCAGTCAGATTTCCTTCTCTATACTTATCTTTCAGTCTGTCATCTGCCTGGAGATCAATAATTTCCATTTGAAATTGAGTTGGAAGATTTTCAGCATTATGTGCATTACACAACTGATTGGTTGTAATGCACAACACATACCTACCAGTACTAGTATCTGTGCGTCACACTATCGAGAGAGAGGAAAACTGACTCGGGCTGAGCGCCACCAGTCAGCAGCCCCAGCTTTGAATAATTCTGCGATGCCATTCGTACGATAATTATTTTTTCAAGGCCACCACACAGGGATTTGTTTGGCGGGCCGGATGAAATTATGTGGCGGGCCGGATGTGGCCCGCGGGCCATAGTTTGGAGACCCCTGCGTGACTAGAGGAAAGAAGGAGAGCCTGAAAGAAGATGTGGGCCTGCGGGCCGCTCCAAGCAACAGCCTGGTGGACCCAAACTCTCACAAGTCAAGTCTGGCCTCGGGCCGGGCTTGGGGAGTAGAAGAACTCCCAGAACCCCATCAAGCAGGTATCAACCAGGTAAGGAATAGGCCGGACATGAAAACGACATACATGATACTAAGGAGGCTTTAACAAAGTAGATACTGAAGCAATGTTCAAATTAAGAACAGTAGAACGGGTCGACATAATGGGACACTGAACAGGCAGATGAGCCACAGAGATGTCAGAAAGAACTTTTTCAGTCTCAGAGTCGTAAGTGGAACGGACTAGAGTCGAAGTAAATTCGATGCACAACTCTAAATTATTCATATAATCAGACAAACGAATGAAAAAAGGTCACTGTATTGAATTAATGATGATAAGACCCTGGTCGAAAGTTGGGTTTTAAGAGCAGATGCTCTGCAAGCTCAACTAGGTGAGTACAACTAGTTGAGTACGCACTTACGGACACACACACACACACACACACACACACACACACACACCACAACACACACACACACACACACACACACACACACACACACACACACACACAACACATGAGGGGACACAGGTGGAAGCTGAGTACCCAAATGAGCCACAGAGACATTAGAAAGAACGTTTTCAATATCAGAGTAGTTAATAAAGGAATGTACTAGGAAGTGATGTGGTGGAGGCTGACGCCATACATAGTTTCAATTAGATATGACAGAGTTCTGTCATATCCAGTAGGCTCAGGAATCTGTACATCAGTTGATTGACGGTTGAGAGGCGGGACCCAAGAGCCAAAGCTCAATCCCCGCAGGTACAACTAGGTACACACTCTTAAACACGATAATGCCCAGGCTTTACCACCATTCAGACTTCGCGGCTTCTTAATTTGTCTATATATTAAATTCGTGTCTGGATCAAAACAGACTGGCCAACAACTTGCAAACATACTAAAGGAT
>WNGS01165318.1:27279419-27294419 GCA_020271785.1 Procambarus virginalis
ATGAGGTGATTTGATAAAATGCTATGCCCAAGATTACCATCCGAGTGCCGGCGGGGAAGTGGTTCATATAGCCTCGGCTATCACTTCCTTATGTCCGGTCGTGATGGTCAAGTGGTTTAAGGCGTCCCTGTACATACCAGTTGCGTTGCTCCTGGGAGTATGGGTTCGAGTCACTTCTGGGGTGTGAGTTTTCAGTTGTATCTAGTCCTGGGGACCATTCAGGCTTGTTTGCATTTGTGTTCCTCACGTGTTGCCCCAAAAAATGAGGTGATTTGATAAAATGCTATGCCCAAGATTACCATCCGAGTGCCGGCGGGGAAGTGGTTCATATAGCCTCGGCTATCACTTCCTTATGTCCGGTCGTGATGGTCAAGTGGTTTAAGGCGTCCCTGTACATACCAGTTGCGTTGCTCCTGGGAGTATGGGTTCGAGTCACTTCTGGGGTGTGAGTTTTCAGTTGTATCTAGTCCTGGGGACCATTCAGGCTTGTTTGCATTTGTGTTCCTCACGTGTTGCCCCAAAAAATGAGGTGATTTGATAAAATGCTATGCCCAAGATTACCATCCGAGTGCCGGCGGGGAAGTGGTTCATATAGCCTCGGCTATCACTTCCTTATGTCCGGTCGTGATGGTCAAGTGGTTTAAGGCGTCCCTGTACATACCAGTTGCGTTGCTCCTGGGAGTATGGGTTCGAGTCACTTCTGGGGTGTGAGTTTTCAGTTGTATCTAGTCCTGGGGACCATTCAGGCTTGTTTGCATTTGTGTTCCTCACGTGTTGCCCCAAAAAATGAGGTGATTTGATAAAATGCTATGCCCAAGATTACCATCCGAGTGCCGGCGGGGAAGTGGTTCATATAGCCTCGGCTATCACTTCCTTATGTCCGGTCGTGATGGTCAAGTGGTTTAAGGCGTCCCTGTACATACCAGTTGCGTTGCTCCTGGGAGTATGGGTTCGAGTCACTTCTGGGGTGTGAGTTTTCAGTTGTATCTAGTCCTGGGGACCATTCAGGCTTGTTTGCATTTGTGTTCCTCACGTGTTGCCCCAAAAAATGAGGTGATTTGATAAAATGCTATGCCCAAGATTACCATCCGAGTGCCGGCGGGGAAGTGGTTCATATAGCCTCGGCTATCACTTCCTTATGTCCGGTCGTGATGGTCAAGTGGTTTAAGGCGTCCCTGTACATACCAGTTGCGTTGCTCCTGGGAGTATGGGTTCGAGTCACTTCTGGGGTGTGAGTTTTCAGTTGTATCTAGTCCTGGGGACCATTCAGGCTTGTTTGCATTTGTGTTCCTCACGTGTTGCCCCAAAAAATGAGGTGATTTGATAAAATGCTATGCCCAAGATTACCATCCGAGTGCCGGCGGGGAAGTGGTTCATATAGCCTCGGCTATCACTTCCTTATGTCCGGTCGTGATGGTCAAGTGGTTTAAGGCGTCCCTGTACATACCAGTTGCGTTGCTCCTGGGAGTATGGGTTCGAGTCACTTCTGGGGTGTGAGTTTTCAGTTGTATCTAGTCCTGGGGACCATTCAGGCTTGTTTGCATATATATATATATATATATATATATATATATATATATATATATATATATATATATATATATATATATATATATATATATATATATATATCAGGAAAAAATTAACAGCATCAACAACTCAGTCAGGATTCATCATGCGGTTATGCGTTGACTTACAAGGCCTTACGGTTATCACTCACCATAATTGTTGATTGTAATTGAATTGATTTCAATCTCCGTAATTGAAAACAAACAAAAACCATCATTTTAACATTGCAATAGCTTTCCTGGATCATGGTGGCTTGGCCTGGGAATTTGGAAAAAAATTCCACCCAAGTTTGTCATTGCTTTAGACAACCTCGTAGCGCGTCTGAGCTCACAAACTGTGGAATAAATACAAAATAAGCCGCAATGATTGAAGAAAGATGTACAGGTTTCGTAAGTGGCTATTTGCGTGCTTGATGAATTCCAGCCCGAGCCCAAAAGGCTCAATTTTAAGGCGAATTTTTGGGTTACGTCTTACATTATCTCATACTATTAATTTACAAGAACGGGAAAATAAACTTCATTTCGTCACTTTTTTAACGAAAAGTCAAATTTACGAATAACAAAAATAACGAATAAAATAATAAGAATTACAAAAAGATAAATAAATAATGCAAATAAAAACAAAAATGCAAGTGTATAAATAAATAATTATAAAATATAAGTATATAAAATTGAAAACATAACAAATAAAAATAACCAAATAAGAAAAAATAACAACAATAAAACTGTCAAAATAACAAATATAACAATATAACAGAAACTAACAAGAACATCAAAATAACAAAAACATACAAACACAAAAATAAAAAACAACAAAAATAAAAATTAAATCTAACAAAATATAACAAAAAGAATAGAAAATAACCAAAACAACAAAATCAATCAATCAAATAAAAATAGCAAAATAACAAAGAAAAAACAAAAATAAGAACAAATAAGAAACTAACCATAAAAAATAATAATCTCGTGAATGCATAGAACACCATTGTAGAGATAACATGACAAAACCAATCATACATAAATTGTACTTGAACCGGAAGTGGTTATCATAGGTCGTAGAAGGGGAGAGAAGGCTGCATGGTTGGAGCGGGGGAGGGGGGGGGGTTGTTGGGATGGTAAGGATGGAAGGGACGAGGTTCAGGAGTGGTGGAGTGTAGGGGGGGTGGGGATGTTTGAGATGGCTAGGGACCCCCCCCCCCTCCCCCTTTCCTCTTGCCTAATACGTCGTATTTTTTTTTTTACCGAATCGAGCAATCCGTTAAAAATGCGACGTATTAGTACAAATAAAAGCACCGTAACAGTTAGTTTAGTTCATTTATTATGCACCCCATACCCATCTTGTGGGCGGTAGTGGAAAGGGTTACAGAGGCACATAATGGGCTCAGGGACTGAACCCCACAATTCATTTAGCTAAGCAAGTTACAATCTTGATGAGCTAGTTACAAAATTCAATATAAGTCGTCACATCAACAATGGGTTCGAGATCGACCTCAAGTACAGGTTCTAAATTAAGCAACTGACATATGTGGAGAGCTAGTGTCAAAATTTATATGTTTGTCCTGCACACCGCCCCCCATCCAGTGGGCAGCGGTGGATAGGTTACAATCACTCAGTTACTACCTACAGTTAGCAAACTGGGGATATTTGGCTAAAATTTCTGGTAGCAGATCATTTTGAATGAAATATTTACACATCGCTGGAACATTGGTTATAGAATTGTCTCTAAATCCACGTATCTTTTCGCACTCCATCACATAGTGACGGAGGGTGTGCGAATAATTTTGTTGACACAGTTTACATTTTGTCAGGTCTACATCAGCAGATAATGAGAATTCCCAGAGATACTTGTAACCGAGTCTAAGCCGAGCAGCAGTAACATCTAGAAGTCTGCTGATTTTATTGGATGATCCATAGATGTGTGGCTCCTCTTGCATGATAGTATGATGATAGATGGAATTACTGGTGTCAATTTCACTTTGCCTCAGATCTACAAGATCTTGTTGAAGTAACCGTAACATTGACGCTTTCTATGGTTTTTGGTTAAGATAAACAGTTATATTTTGTACGGTTCTGATTAGGTTAAACAATTCAATTGTTATATTTCGAGACCTTAAATGTATTAAGAAAAATTAGAAAACTAATTACGATTAAGAAAAACAAAGATTAAAATTATGGTCCATGTGGTTGGACACAGTTCTTTTACTCCTTGTCCTTCTTTCCTAGCTTCCTTCTTGTTCTTATATCCTAGCTCGTAATTCTATCCCAGCTCCTTGCCCTCATATTCCAGCTCCTTGCCCTCATATTCCAGCTCCTTGTCCTCATATTCCAGCTCCTTGTCCTCATATTCCAGCTCCGTGCCCTCATATTCCAGCTCCTTGTCCTCATATTCCAGCTCCTTGTCCTCATATTCTTTCCTAGTACTACATACTCATACTGACTTAGCGCTCTCACTGTATAATTATCTTACCTTTCTCTTGATTAATTACTTAACCGTCTACTTCCGCTCATTTGTCATGCCCCTGCGATCACAATTTATTCACTGCCTCGTGTTGATTACTCCTTTAATTATCCCCTGTTATTGGCTCTTCCCTTTACAGTATACCATTGTCGCTCAGGGACTCCGCTTAGAAGCGCCTTTCGCGTTAATATTTCGCCTGAGGAAAGACCTCGTTAAAAGCCTCGTTGTGCCATTGTAAATTCGTAACAGCGTTCGAATAGAATCTATTTGTGTCGTCGATATGCCGCCACCACAGTGTTCTAATCCCACAACATAAAAAAAACTTCAGATGCAAGACACAAACAATGTTAGCTTCACAACGTCACAAAGGGTCTGCCGACAAGAGCTCGCGGTTGGGTGCTTCCCTTGGCTTCAGCTCCGCTAATTGGCAACCGATTGTATTTATACACTACAAGAGAGTGTAGTTCACCAGGCAAATACTTAGTAGTTTGATCATCATCGGATGTAAACACGCAAGGATATATACACTGTGGGGGTGTTACCCTGCTTCTCGGTGAGTATTCACCGAGTTGGTATATCCCGGTTCTCAGTGTTTGAGTTTACACATTGGGTTTACATTGAGTTCAATGTTCAGAATTAAAGTATACTTGCATCAACGGATGTATACAACACACCGAGATTGTACATTATACACACAATCGCTTCTCGGTGTTTATACAGAGCTGACTTTAGCTCTTAACTATGTTCAAGACCAAATTATATTTTCTTGTTAGTAAGTAAGCTTTTGTTGTGGCTTTGATAACTCTCCACACATTGATAGACCTTAAACCAAACACCAACAGCCAAACAAATCCACCACTGTTGGCCCGTTATTGGAGCACTTCAGGCTCTTGAATCTCATAAAAACTACAAATTAAAATTAAAATTCCCAAATTTGATCCATTTATTATTGACTTACTTCAAATTCATCTTTTAAGCTCATTGTTCATTTATCTGAATTTACCTGAGGGCCACTATCTCTGCGGTGGCCTCGACGAGGACAGGAAGCCGACGGGTTGTCAAAGGCCCCCATATATATAAGAAAGGTCATTATATTATCATACCAATCTTTTAATGATTCTTCAGTAAATGAAGAATGCATTTCATACAATAGCCTGTATTTGGGCTTACTGAGATCAATCTATGCCAACTGCTGATCTTTCCCAGGATGCAACAATTGCTTAACTCCCAGAAACTTATGTTACTGTTAGGTGAACAGAGGCATCAGGTGAAAAAAACGTGCCTAACAGTTTCTGTCCTGCCCGGGGACTGAACTTGGGTCTCTCGGTTATGGATACATTTTAAAAGTGCAAATAGTTTACAATTAGAGAGGAGAGATGTAAATTGATAAAGAAAATCAATGATACGATTTTAAAGATGAGATTTAATGACTAGAAATAAAATAAACTCAGATTTTGCACATACTCAAATATACTATGAAGGAGTGAATTACCTCCAGATACCTTAGCGCCAGGGAAGGTTTAAAGTCTCAGTTGGGTACCACTTTGGTACTTCTGAGATCCTTCCTTACTGTAAGCATCCACGATGTGATTGATAGGACAACAGACTCGTACTTTTGAGGCCCGAGGTCGAATCTCTGATGATGATCCTAGTGAATTAAATATTAATACCCACGCTATTGTCGATTGTGTCTTGCAGACTCTGAGCGTTACATACTCAACAGGTTCTTGCCATAACCTGGACTAAACTTTGTACACAGAACTCGAGTAATAGGGATCTCAACAGGATTTATGTTACTTAACAAAACGCCCTCTCTTTCTGGGAGTAATTCTTTTTGGCTTGGTGCTGAGCTAAAATCCTATTAACCTCCGGAGGGTTATTAAGGCCTATAGTGCTTAATCACCAACAGGCAAGTATACTCTAATCCTGAACATAGTCCAGCACTAAAGCTTACTGACCAACAAGCAAGTACAGTATACTGTAATCCTGAACATAGCCCAAGACTACACAAAAATTCAGTGTATATTCACCGAGAAACAAGACATGCTTCTCGATTAATATAACCGTGTGTAATCCCCTCATAATATAAAGTATAAAGCCAGTTTCCCTGCCATGTTAGTTTTTCATTCCTCTAGACCTGCTACGCCAGGCACCTAATACCCAAGTTGCGTATTCTTGCACTTAAGACAAGGACAACCCTCGTGAAGGACACATAAGTTAGGAAAAAAACTCATGGAGGTCATATAAGTTAGGAAACAGCCTCATGCAGGACACACATATGCTAAATTATAGCCTCATGAAGGACACATAAGTTAGGAAAAAGACTCATGAAAGACACATAACATTGAAGAAAAAAATCGTAAAGAACATAAGTTAGGAAAAACAGTCGTGAAGGACACATAACTTTAAAAAAAACTCATAATTGACTAAGTTAGAAAAAGTCCTCGCTAATGACAAATAATATAAGGTCTAGCATCTCAAAAGACACATAAATAATATTTTCGACTATTGTTCTCTCCATTACACTAGACAAACTAATAACTAGCAAGTACCTACACTGAACATTAAGTAAACTAGTATATGTTTCACTAGCAAGTACCTACACTGATATTTCACACATTTTAGATAACATTCTTTTTTGGAGGGAATAATTGTGATTCTCATAAGCATACAGTTATCGTCAACCAAAGCAAAATCGGCGAGCTGTAATTTATATTCAAAACGAAATCACAACTCTACTTTACGAGTAGAGTTGTGATTTGACTGAAAAAAAATGACTATTGTGAAAATTGTGAAAATTACTATTCTTAGTTATGAGAATACATTAGAATGTATTATAATGCCATTCATACAAATTAACTATTAAAAACAACAGAAACAATTATTATAATTAATAATAAAATAATAATAATAATAATAATAAACATTCTAAAATTAATAGTAATAATTATAAAAATAATAATTAAATTTAAATAATTATAAGAATCAGAATTATTTATATAAAATAATGAAAACATACATTCATATATACATCTATATATACATGACGTATCGAGGGAGTGTTGGCTAACTGCCTCGTCTCTGAACACCTGCACACTGTTAATGACTTGTGGCACCCTAATATTCCAGCTAAACTTCCCCTCTCCTCTCTCTTCTCTCCCTCTATCACCCTTCTTCTCTCCTCTCTGCCTCTTCCCTCCTCTCACCTCTCCCTTCTTCCCCCTCTCACTAACTTCTCCTTTTCTCTCCCTCCCCCATTTTTTTTCTCTCGTCTTTACCCCTCCTCCTCCAATCATGTTCTATTCTCATCCCTCTCCCTTCTTTATCACCACTTCCTGTCCTTTCCCATCATCCTTTTCTTCCCCCCCCCCCTCCTCTTTCCCCTCTCCCCTTCCTTACTATTTCCCCTATCCCCTATTCTTCCTTCCTTCTTCCCCTCCCCCTTCCTCCCTAGTCTCTCCAATTCCCCCCCCCCCCTCCTGTCCCCTCTCCCCTCTCGTTTCCCCTCCTCTGTCATCTTTTCGATATCATTTTCATTTCCTGACCCGCTCTTCCTTTTTTCTATTTCCTCTTCTACCTTAAAAGTAAAAAAAAAAACTTCTTGAAAATATTCGCGCAGAAAACTGATTACAGATTGATTCTGAACCTGAGTCAATCCTTAGAAAATTTCCAACATTTACTGAGAAAATTAATAATATTTATTGTGAAAATTACGAATATTTATTATCATGTAAAATTAAGTGAAAAACTTAATTCAGTTTATCACTTAATTTAAACTATGATAAACAGATATCACTTAATTTAAATCAAATAAAGGAATACATGAACATGTATTCTACTGAAAGTTGCTGAATCATACTTTTAAAATTACTGATATGATTGAAAATTTCTAAAAATTATTGGATAAGATTGAAAATTACTAATTACGATTAACTATTGAAAATGACTGAATATGATTCAAAATTACTAATACGATTAACTATTGAAAATTATTGAATATGATTGCAGATTACTAATTACGATTAAGCACTGAAAATGATTTAAAATTACTAATATTTAAAAATTATAAATACGATTTAAAAACAAAAATGAAAATTTAAACGTTCATAAACATGTTAAAAAATACAATATTCTTCAAGGCACATATACAATATTTTACGGAGAATTATTTAAGGAAACTTCTAAGCTGCTAAACTAATGGAAATTACTAAAGAATTTATAAAACTCATAAAACTAATGGAAATTACTGAAGTATTTATTATAAATACCTAAAACATATATTTAAAAAAAAACTTTGACAGTGAAAGTAAATGAAATTGACCCTGAGCCGGACGTAGGTCCAAACAAAGCTACAAGCGTAGGCCTCCCTACTGTGAGGCCTAAAACAATTATGCATTTTCAAGTTTTATCAAAATCTTTTGATAAATAAATGTAACTATTAGAAAGATTATAACTTATAAATATGAAAATTTGTGTTCAAATATGACAAAAATTACTAACTGTGCTAATATACTAAATCTAATAATGTACTAAATCTAGACAGTACTAAATCTATCATACTGGTCATCTCAAATAGGCTATCAGGGGGTGACTACACCACAGGGTTATTATGAGAGCTAAACAATTGGAATGTTAGTGGGAGCCAGACCATTTGGCTGTTAGTAAAAGCTAGACCAGTCAAAGCCAGACCACTGGACTGTTAGAGAGTCGGACCACTAGGCTGTTAGTGGTAGCTAGACCAGTCAAAGCCAAACCACTGGGCTGTTAATGAGAGCCAGACCACTGGGCTGTTAGTAGTAGCCAAATTACTGGACTGTTAGAGAGCCAGACCACTAGGCTGTTAGTGGTTGCCAGACACCACTGGACTGTTAGAGAGCTAGACCACTAGGTTGTTAGTGGTAGCCAAACCACTGGACTGTTAGAGAGAGCCAGACCATTAGGCTGTTAGTGAGAGCCAGACCACTGAAGTGTTAGAGAGCCAGACCACTAGGCTGTTAGTGGTAGCCAGACCACTGGAGTGTTAGAGAGCCAGACCACTAGGCTGTTAGTGAGAGCCAAACCACTGGACTGTTAGAGAGAGCCAGACCACTGGGCTATCTGCGCAACTCGTCCTCTTAAAAATAACGTCACTTTTCGCTCGTATGGCGCTATGACCAAGTTTGGACGTAATTTGAAATGAAATCGACTCATAAAAGTGACGTACTGTTCCGTTTTCTGTTTGAGTCGTCCGGCTTACTCGGCAAGGTTAGAAGAGGTAACGTTCCCATTAACGTTTTTCATAACGTTTTGAAACTTTATGAGAATTTCCTGCCCACCTAACCTATCAGAGGACCCTTAACTTACTGTTGTTGAAAAAAAATCCCAAATTTATTTTCATTTTTTTATTTTCAAATTACGTCCACTTTCGGCCATTCGGGCAAACGGCCAAAAGCGACGTTCTTTTTAAGAGGACAGGTTGCACGCGACAGCCAGACCACCGGACTGTCAGAGGGGCTCAGACCATCGTAACAATCAGGTGATCCAGACCACTGGGCTGTCAAGACCGGCGTCCAGCGTACGCACGTTAGGCGCTTCACGTTCACAGCGTGTAATGAGTTAATTTAGGGAGACAGCTGGCAATCACCAGGTCCCAGGTGACGAGTGGAGATATTGTCCACAGCCTGAGTGACGCTGAAGGAAATACAAGGGAGGGGGGACAAGGGGAGTAGGGGAGGGGAAAGAACAAGGGAAATAGGGAGGGAAGGATAATGTAGGTAATAACAGAGAGGGAGAAGATAGGTCCACCTCTCGGTGTCCATATCCCTGTGGATACCTTACAGCCACAGTAGATTCCAATAGATAAACAGATATCTCTAAGATAAAATATTGACGCCATACTTTGAGATACTTTCAAACTCATCATGATCCAGTCGGTAGTGAGTGTGCCGAGGAGTCCAGGAATGTGGGTTCGATCCTATTGCATGGCCTTAATATGTCCCCATAGATACATCATCTTTGAACTATGTTATAACACTGATGTTATAGCATCAGTGTTTATCAGCTCATAAACAACACCGTCCCTCTCACTTATTGCATCGAATTTTGTACGGAATCGACTAATTTGTAAAAAAAATGCAACGTATTAGTAAAAATTCTAACACCGTAATGTTGACGATTTCAAAAGATTGGAGTTGATAGGTTAGGTGGGTTGTTTGGGTTCGTACGTTTCTGGCTTGGTAAAACAGTTACATTTTCAGCGTTTCTGGTTAGGTGACACAGTTGTATTTTTTACGAAGTGGCAAAGTGGGAACACGGATAACCAAGCTAGAGTAAAAACCAGGATATTATTAATAAATCCAAATGGCATTATTAAAATCGATGAAATAAAGCAGAAGGGAAGAATGTTTGTGCTCCGTCTCCTACGACCCCATTCTCTCCATTACCACTCCGTACAAAATGCAGCGGTTTAGCCTAACCCGAAACGTCAGAACTTGAGCTACTCACCTAACAGACCGGAGCCGATACTCATTAGGCCCATGGCTTTAATTTGTATTAATCAGTAACATTTTTAACAGCCCAATACAGACCTTCCCCCAGGATGCAACCCACATTAGTTGTCTAACTCCGATTACCTATTTACTGTTAGCTGAACAGAGGCATCAGGTCGAAAGAAACGTGCCCAAATGTTTCTGTCACGCCCGAGTATTGAACTCGGGTCCGTCAATTGTGAGCTGAGGGTGTTGACAACTGTACCACTGGGTATAAGTTTCGTAGATTATAATGAATAAAAAAACGAAACAACTAGTGTCATGTAATGAATAGAATGATGAATCAAATTCTAAATCAAATACAATGAAAGGAATATCACCGAGATGTATTTTTTCTTAATCTTCGGGATAAAAAGGTAAAAAAAAATGCCTGTTGCCATGGTGAAGACACCTGTGATAGGAGATGAATTATGATCCAGTATTTTCACTACCACTGTATTCACGTGAGATGGGTTATCTCTAAGATTTACAGATTTGTGAAAGGAGTTGTATTTTTTTTTTTTTTTTGCATGGATATTCCTGCGCGGGCCCTAAGCCTCTGGCTGGCCCACTAAGTGTTGCTTGTTTCTGTTTTACTTGGGCGGAGTATGAGTATTTATGACTCGTATGGTCGCTTCAGAAAGATTTTGCTATATGTGTTTAACAACGTCTTCTGCTCTGTTGAATCTAAGTTGAAATCTTAATGGGTTTGTAACTGTGCACTGTGTTAGATAATGTTCCAGTGGTCTGTCGGGCATTTCTCCACAGTGTTGACATTTCCTCTCATCTTCCGGAACCTGTAAGCCTATTTCCCACGCATATGGGTATCCAAGCCTGATGCGATGTAAGTGTACTTCTGTTCCGGAGGTGTATTGAACATGTGTTAAAGAATGGATACGTTAGAAATGACAATAAATATCAGTTCTGTTGTGTCTGGACCCAAGAGCTGTAGCTCATTCCATGCAAATACAACTAGGTGAGTACAATGCAGCTAAGGTGCAAATACACCTTAGATAACCTCATTGTCAGTAAATTTGCAAATACAGTATGAAGACAACTAACTAGGATATAGAACAGAGTAAAACGTAGGATATGAGGATATGTATTTGGGATATAATACATACTAAGAGATGGGATATGGGGACAAGGTGTTGGAATATGAATACATGGAGGCCGGAAATGTGGACACTGGAAACAGTGCCCAACCACTTTGCCTAACTGGACTCGAAAGCCGACTGTGCAAGAAGCAAGGCTGTCGATCTACCAATGAGTCCATGTGCATGGACAAATGTTTAGATCCAACAGTCAAAAGTTTTGAAACCTGTCAAATCAGACAAAACAACAGCTACAGATAATCTTACGAAAGTCATCTGAAATACACGAAAAATTAAACATCCAACACACACATATCTGAGAATAAAGGCAGTGACGATGTTTCTGTCCATTCTGGACCATTGTCAAGTCTTGTATACATACAATGTACTCACCAGATGTGCTTGCAGAGTCGAGCTAATCTTCTAGCCTCGTCTTCCTAACTTCCCAGATTAATGCAATAACTCATTTCTCACACTTTTATCGTATTTATATTTAAAATTCTGCATCGAATTAGCTTCAATGACGTCTGCATCTAACCTATTCCATTTATTGACAGTTCTAACACTTAAAAAGTTCTTACTATGTCCTTATAACTCATCTGCGTCTCTAGCTTTTATCTATGACCCTCGTTCTACTATTCCTAGTTTTGAGCAGCGCAGCTTTGTCTACTTTGTCAATTATATGTATGTGTGTACAAGTCTTGTGGACAAGTATGTTGTTAAATGTAAAGAAGATGTGATAATTTAATGCTTTCAGAAATGAAAAGTGACTGAATAATGTGAAAACATTTTGGAAACCACCTTTGATGATGCCGTCTACCATACATTAGTCAGAACAAAAATCCAGATTTAAAATAACACCAACAAAAAAGGTGCTCTTCAAATATACCAACAAATACTATTGAGAAATGTTAATAATATATATTGTATTTTATTTTATCAAGATACAAGGAGAGAAAAAATTATGTATATTCCACATTAATTATGCTGAATAAATCGCCCCAAAATAGCTTTTTTTTAATCATATATATTTTCTTTTAATTATATTTTTACCCACCCTTCCCCAATTAATATAATTTGGCGCTTATGATCGAGGAAGGATTTTAAATGTGATATAAAGAATTATTTTAAGAGCAAAAAATACATGCAGCTGTTTTTATATTTACGGAGAGTATTGCCATATATCTTTTCAACAACAAGGATTTGTTTTTTCAAGAAAGTAGGAAGCAAGAGAGAACTTGTCCACCATCAATACTGACCAACATCTGACGTCACACTCACAAATACTCAATTTGTATTGCTTAGCACGTTAAGACTCGCAGGAAAAACTTTTTAAAAAATAAATTTTACAAAATTATACAATATTTTACGCTTTACACCTGAGATACATTTCATATATTGCAAAGCATTTTATTTTGGATTATATAATAAATAAACGTTTCTAGTTTAGTCGAGTGTTGTGAAACATGACGGAAAATAATGATTCGGTATTGATGCGGCGAAGTGGAACCCAGGCTGTTACCGCGGTAATAACGAGCGGAAGTGTCCCAGCCAATCAGAAGGACGGAAAGGCGTCAAAGTCACTGAAGCATGATCTCCTGTTAACCCAGCATAAGGCGCCATGACACCAATCTCTAGTTCCATTCTGATAAGAACTGGACCGTCGTGTGGGTGGGTTAAGGATGGTTGAGTCGTTAGTGGGAACGACCGGAGGAATTAACGCATGGATAGTTCAGTTGTTTTATGTGTTTTTTTTAACGGATGAACGAATGGATGGTTCAGTTCTTAGGGGTTACTATCTGAGGAACTAACGCATGGGTAGCTGTGTTACTAGTAACTATGGAGGGACTAAAGCTTGGATGGTTCTGTTACTAGTGGTTACGAAGGAACGCATGCATGGTTGTCACCAGTGGTTATAGAAGAAGAGTGGTTATAGAAGAACTAATGTATAGACGCTTATGCCGCTAGTGGTTGTAGAGGAGCTAACGCATGGATGGCTAAGTCGTTAGTGGTAACGAACGGAGGAACTAACGCGTTTAATAAATGACAAAACACTACAGCACAGCCAAATATAAAACTGAACATGAAAATATAATTTACCAAAGTACAAACCGATAAAATAACCACATCCTTCAGTGCAAAAATAAAACACACCACAGTTGTGGGGCTCCTGAACGACTGCACCATTATATAATTCCATAAATAAACAACCCATTGGAATATTTATTCCGATATATTAAAAAAAACATAAGTCACCCCTTTTGCGTTCCATTAAATTTGCTTAAGAAAATTAACCTTTTAACCGTGAAATAATTGTGTGAAAGCTAACCGTAATCACCGTCCTGGGGTTTCTCAGGCGAGTGTTCACAGGGGGAGAACTATATGCCCATCGTACACCAACCTTTAAAAGATTTTTTGTATAGATTTCGCTAATGTATTCCAACCGACTTCATGCCAGAAAATGGGATTATGTGTATATTCTCGTTTTCTAATTTGAATTTAAGAATTTATGTAAGATATCCATTTGGATTTTGTCTAAATGTTTCATGGTTATAGAGACTGTAGTGTATTTTGTAATAATGTATATGTCTCGTTGACTATTCCTGTATCTGAGAGTTACCATCAAGGATTGGTGGGAACGATTAGGCTTTTATGCCGTCCGGTATAGCTCGAAATTCCTCTTATACAAATGGGTTTCAGGAATGTGCATCCGGGAGATGTACTCTCAATATATGTACAATGTAAGTTTACTGTAGTCCTGGCCGATGCTCAGGAATAAAATATCCTTTCTGAGTGATCATAGGCTAGTGTGGCTCCTTGATGACCCTCCCACGGTTGATAGGTTTTTATGCTTAACACTTAAGCATAAAACTTAACACTTAGGACTAAAATATACTTTCTTCTTGCCTAGTAGGCTATTGTGATGGTGTCAATGGCCTAGATTGAAGAAGTCGAGCGGCCGATAAGCTTTAAGCCTAACACCAAACCGATAAATCGCTTGTTCTCAAGAGACCGGAAGTAAGTTGTCTTTTGACCTGTGCCCAGATGTGGTTGTGCAGGTGGCGCTGCTTGCGAAAATGCATTGTCGGTTGCAATGCATATGCAATAAAGCGTTCAGTCCCAATGCATCTGAAAGTTGTCCGTCAAACTACTGCATTCCCAATGTTAATTATCAGTTACAATTTCCCTGTGCTTCCCGAAGTCAATCGCCTGTTCAAAATTAAATTGTTCCTTACATAATTTGCTAGTTGCTGTTTGCATTACGCTCGAGTGGAAAGTTTGCATTTCAACGTACACAAAACAAAACTATTAATTCCAAACTGTTCCAGTGTTATCACTCGAGTGCTAAATACATTATCATAACTCATATATCC
>WNGS01165318.1:27304537-27329537 GCA_020271785.1 Procambarus virginalis
TATAGCACGCAAGGCATCTAACGTTTGCAATCATGGTGACTATCTCAAATCTCACTATCTTTGAATCCCAAGTCTTGAAAACTGGCTAATCTTACTATCCCAAGTCTTGAAGACTGGCTAATCTTAGTGTCCCAAGTCTTGAAAACTGGCTAATCTTATTATCCCAAGTCTTGAAAACTGGCTAATCTTAGTGTCCCAAGTCTTGAAAACTGGCTAATCTTATTGTCCCAAGTCTTGAAGACTGACTAATCTTACTATCTCAAGTCTTGGATACCCTAGTCACGCATCATCTTGTAATGCGCATGCGTTACCCATTTCAAACACCGCTGTTTCGAATGTCATATATTTAATACTGAATGCTGCATTTCTCGGATTTCCCCGAAAAAAAAAAATAAAACCAATCGGCCAAAAATTCAATATTGCGCGCTACGCCAAGCCACGACACATACTTGACCCAACATTGAATATTTAAAAGGTGCATTTATGCATCGGATATCAGAGCGGAAATGCAATCAAATTCCCCAATTGTCCAACGGAAACTAATCAGTGTCTCCACTCAGAAGGGTATTGAATTTTCCTGTTACGGCCCTTGTCGACCGCTGCCAGTTAGCTAGGCTGCCGGCCACTGTATCTTGTTATCTGGCTGGATATATGATACAATATGTGTGTGTGTGTGTGTACTCACCTTATTGTACTCACCTAGTTGCGTTGCGGGGACTGAGCTCTGGCTCTTTGGTCCCGCCTCTCAACCGTCAGTCAACTGGTGTACAGATTCCTGAGCCTATTGGGCTCTTATCATATCTACATTTGAAACTGTGTATGGAGTCAGCCTCCACCACATCGCTGCCTAATGCATTCCATCTGGTAACTACTCTGACACTGAAAAAGAAGTTCTTTCTAACGTTCCTTGTGGCTCATTTGGGTACTCAGTGCCTCCTTGTTCGCGTACAACCCGTGTTAAACAGTTTAGCTTGATCTACCCTGTCAATTACTTTGAGAATTTTGTAGGTAGTGATCATGTCTCTCCTAACTTCTGTCTTCCAGTGTCGTGAGGTTCAGTTCCAGTAAGCTTTCCTCATAGCTCATTGCTCTCAGCTCGGGGACTTGTCTGCTGGCTACCTCGAATCTTTTCTAACTTCGTTTTGTGTTTGATACGATGCGAAATTCCACGCTGGAGCACGCATATTCCAATATTGGTCTGACAATGAGGTATACAAGGTTCTGAATGATTCTTACTCAAGTTTCTGAAGGCAGTTCTTGTGCTCCCCAGCCTTGTATACGCCGCCTGATGTTATCCTTTTGATGTGTGCTACATGGACAGGTCTGGTGTGATACCAATCCTCCAGATCTTTTTTCTCTCGTCTTGACTCCTGAAGGATTTCTGACAGTCCAAGAAAATGCGGTCTGTCCCACCTTCTCGTTCTTGCTTAATGCTTGTTGCTTGGTCATAAAGTTCTGTGAAACCTGTGAGACACGACTTGCCTTCCCTGAACCCATGCTAGTGACGTGTTACAAAGTCCCTTCTCTCCAGATTTGCCACTAGGCTTTTTCTCACGATCTTTTTCACCACCTTGCATAGTATACAAGTTCAGAACACCGGCCTGTTGTTTAGAGCCTTCTGCCTATCCCACGTTTTGTAGTTCGGGACTACGTTAACTCTCTTCCAACTCTCTGGAAGGTCTCCCGTTTCCGTGACTTGTTATAGACCATAGACAGTGGCACACAAAGTGCTTCTGCCTCCGCTTTTAGCATCCATAGTGAGATTCCAGCGGGTCCACCAGCCTAAGTCACTTCTAGATAGCCACCCCCTCTTAGTTTAGGGATTCTGCCTGGCTCTATTGTGAAGACTTCGTAGAATCTCTTGTTGAGTTCTTCACACGCCTCTTTGTAGAGGTGTGGTGGTAGAGGAGAACTGTAGAGGCGTGGTGGTGCTGTATTGGCGTGGTGGTGTGTTGTAGAGGCGTGGTGGTGGCGTAGAGGCGTGGTGGTGCTGTATTGGCGTGGTGGTGCTGTATTGGCGTGGTGGTGGTGTAGAGGCGTGGTGGTGGCGTAGAGGCGTGGTGGTGCTGTATTGGCGTGGTGGTGCTGTATTGGCGTGGTGGTGACGTAGAGGCGTGGTGGTGGTGTAGAGGCGTGGTGGTGCTGTATTGGCGTGGTGGTGGCGTAGAGGCGTGGTGGTGGCGTAGAGGCGTGGTGGTGGCTGGTGTGTAGGTTTTGAGGCGTGGTGGTGCTGTATCTGTGTGCGTATGGTGGTGGGACGTAGAGGCGTGGTGGTGCTGTACTCACCTAGTTGTACTCACCTAGTTGTGCTTGCGGGGGTTGAGCTCTGGCTCTTTGGTCCCGCCTCTCAACCGTCAACTCAACAGGTTTACAGTTTCCTGGCCTATTGGGCTCTATCATATCTACACTTGAAACTGTGTATGGAGTCAGCCTCCACCACATCGCTTCCTAATGCATTCCATTTGTCAACCACTCTGACACTAAAAAAGTTCTTTCTAATATCTCTGTGGCTCATTTGGGCACTCAGTTTCCACCTGTGTCCCCTAGTGCGTGTGCCCCTTGTGTTAAACTGTATGTTAAACTGTAAACCCTTGTGTGCTGTATTGGCGTGGTGGTGCTGTAGAGGCGTGGTGGTGGTGTAAAGGCGTGGTGGTGGTGCAGAGGCGTGGTGGTGCTGTATTGGCGTGGTGGTGGTGGTGTGAACCAGTGGGTGGTGGTGGTGTAAACCAGTGGGTGGTGGTGGTGTGAACCAGTGGGTAGTGGTGGTGGTGGTGGTGTGAACCAGTGGGTGGTGGTGTGAACCAGTGGGTGGTGGTGGTGGTGTGAACCAGTGGGTGGTGGTGGTGGTGTAAACCAGTGTGTGGTGGTGGTGTGAACCAGTGGGTGGTGGTGGTGTGAACCAGTGGGTAGTGGTGGTGTGAACCAGTGGGTGGTGGTGGCGTGAACCAGTGGGTGGTGGTGGTGTGAACCAGTGGGTGGTGGTGTGAACCAGTGGGTGGTGGTGGTGTGAACCAGTGGGTGGTGGTGGTGTGAACCAGTGGGTGGTGGTGGTGTAAACCAGTGGGTGGTGGTGGTGTAAACCAGTGGGTGGTGGTGGCGTGAACCAGTGGGTGGTGGTGGTGTGAACCAGTGGGTGGTGGTGGTGTGAACCAGTGGGTGGTGGTGGTGTGAACCAGTGGGTGGTGGTGGTGTGAACCAGTGGGTGGTGGTGGTGTAAACCAGTGGGTGGTGGTGGTGTGAACCAGTGGGTGGTGGTGGTGTGAACCAGTGGGTGGTGGTGGTGTAAACCAGTGGGTGGTGGTGGTGTGAACCAGTGGGTGGTGGTGGTGTGAACCAGTGGGTGGTGGTGGTGTGAACCAGTGGGTGGTGGTGGTGTGAACCAGTGGGTGGTGGTGGTGTGAACCAGTGGGTGGTGGTGGTGTGAACCAGTGGGTGGTGGTGGCGTGAACCAGTGGGTGGTGGTGGCGTGAACCAGTGGGTGGTGGTAGTGGTGGTAGTGGTGGTACAGGTGTCACCCACACTAGTGGTGGTGGTGTGAACCAGTGGGTGGTGGTAGTGGTGGTACAGGTGTCACTCACACTACTGGTGGTGGCGGGGTGCAGAGCACACCGGAGCTGGCAGACAAGGAGGACGCAGACGTCGCTGAAGGAACATACATCAACCTAATGGGTGGACGTTGTTAGTTTTACGCTCATATGGCGCTCTTCTCATTCCATAACGAAAGACTATTCAGGTCTGGGGAGGTTCGCATATAAACCCATTTGGATGTTCGCAAGGGCCTCGCTGCAACAGGTGATCTCTCATACCAACACTCTCAAGCATTTTAGGTTTAAAGTAAAGACTACAGAAGGGCGGAAATATCGCAGGAAGCTTGAGACAATCCCGCCATCCTCCGTGCTGGAGTGCTACCGTCGTTTCCAGCTCGGACCCCCGTACCAGCAGGCGGTCTCCAGTATGAATAGAGTCCATTGCGTTCGCTTATTATTACACCGCAATTACTAACGATTTCGCTTGACATCGCACTTTAAATACGATTCCCAAAATGCATCGTTCATCCCCGCATACGCACAGCGTCTCGAAGCTCATTCTTCCCCTCTCACTTGTGGCAAAGCAAAGGTGAGAAAACAACCAAACAAATTCGCAACATGGAGGAGGCCGGCGGTGTGTATCACTCCGTGTTGGTTTGCTCCTGTGGAGGGAGATGTATAAATAAACAGATGAACAACGATGAACTTCACGCTTGTTTCTGGAGTGCAGCCGCCCATTGCGGGTGGCGGGGTGGCTAACAAAAGACGTTCGCTGGATGGCGTGTATTAGCACAAGTGGAGGCAGCCACGGCACGGACCCCAGGAGCCCAGAGACCGTAGTTAGCGGGAGTGAGAGAAGCAGTTAGCGGAGCTAAGAACAGCAGGTAGCGTACCTGGGAGCAGCAGTTAGCGGGATGATAGCTGCCGTTGGCGGAGCTGGGAGAAGCAGTTGGCGGGGTGAGAACAACAGTTACGGAAACGTTAACGTTAAGTTAACGTTAATTTTCAGCGCAGCAGTTAGTGGGCTCAGCGCAGCAGTTAGCGGAGCTGAGCGCAGCAGTTAACGAACCTGATAGCAGCAGTTAGCGGAGCCGGGAGCAGCAGTTAGCGGAGCCGGGAGCAGCAGTTAGCGGAGCCGGGATCAGCAGTTAGCAGAGCCTGTAAAAGCAGTTAGCCGGACCAGCGGGAGGACAATGTCCTGCCTGAGGCCGCTGAGCCTTATTCAAGAAAATATGCAAATACCACGCAGTTCTCGCAGGTGTTTTCACAAGTACCTGTCACTACAGGTGTTTCCACAAGTAACTGTCACCACAGGTGTTTCCACAAGTACGTGTCACCACAGGTGTTGTCACAAGTACCTGTCACCACCGGTGTTGTCACAAGTACCTGTCACTACAGGTGTTTCCACAAGTAACTGTCACCACAGGTGTTGTCACAAGTACCTGTCACTGCAGGTGTTTCCACCAGTACCTGTCACCACAGGTGTTTCCACAACTGTCACAACAGGTGTTTCCACCAGTACCTGTCACTACAGGTGTTCTCACAAGTACCTGTCAGTACAGGTGTTTCACCAGTACCTGTCACCACAGGTGTTTCCACCAACACCTGTCACCACAGGTGTTTCTACCTGTCACCACAGGTGTTTCCACCAGTACCTGTCACCACAGGTGTTTCCACCAACACCTGTCACCACAGGTGTTTTCTACCTGTCACCACAGGTGTTTCCACCAGTACCTGTCACCACAGGTGTTTCCACCAACACCTGTCACCACACGTGTTTCCACCAACACCTGTCACCACAGGTGTTTACCTGTCACCACAGGTGTTTCCACCAACACCTGCACCACAGGTGTTTCCACCAACTGTCACCACAGGTGTTTCCACCAACACCTGTCACCACAGGTGTTTCCACCAAGACCTGTCACCACACGTGTTTCCACCAACACCTGTCACCACAGGTGTTTCCACCAACACCTGTCACCACAGGTGTTTCCACCACACCTGTCACCACAGGTGTTCCACCAACACCTGTCACCACACGTGTTTCCACCAACACCTGTCACCACCACGTGTTTCCACCAACACCTGTCACCAGTCTCTGGACGTCAGCTCCACAAGAGGCCCGGAAAATGCCGCTGTTGAAAGCATTACTTCAACACAACAAATATTTTAGTGACTATATTGAAGTAACAAATATATTATAATCTCTAGCTGCAGAGACGTTAATAAAAGTACTTTTGTTGGTATATATATATATTTAGTACTAGTGCTGTTGATAGATAATAATATATAATAATAATAATAATAAAATAATAATAATAATAATAAACTAATAATTAATAATAATATATAATAATAATAATAATAATAGTGATACAATGAATAGCAGAAATAATAAATGTAATAAAATAATATAATAAGTCAAATGATAAAAATAGCAATAATAATGAACAAAATATTATTATTAATTATATTGAATAATATGTATTGACAATTATTATATATTATATAATATATAATAATGAATATTAATTGTATTGTACATTGTGAATATTCACAATAATAAAATCACCAATATGCTAGTGACTCATATGCTAATGTTAAAATAACGTTGATCATATTAATTTAGTAATAATGTCAGTATTGACAAAAATAAACTGAACGACTAAAATATAATCAGACAAAAATTTGCTTATTAATGTTTTAGTTTTATTGTGAATATTGATGGCAATATATTTATTATTATGTATTCAAGGCTAAAAGATATAAATTAATATTATTAATTAAAAAAGACTTAAGACAATACACTTTATCAAAAGCCGTAAAGACCCAACCACCATCTTGCAGAAGACATTAAATGTAAACAATTAAAAGTCAAGGACTCTTAAATTACTCTTAAGTCACCGTTTTGCAATATGAATCGGTTCTGAAGATGTTAAGATGAAGTCTTAAAAGAACTGAAAGCTAGTATACAGTGAAGTCACTGTAAGTGACACGGTGACTCATGGCTTCACTGTCATCCAGTATGTCTCAGAGCGCAGCTTGTCTAAGGGGTAAACATGTACGGTAATGCTGATATGTTCACAGATACGGTCTTTAGGTATCGTGAGGTATTTTCTACGTTTAGAACATTACAACTCGAGCACTTACAAAGACAACGCCAGATCTAAGATTAAAGGTTAAAGGATCTCTATAGAGATTGTGGTGGCCTTAATACCCACCAGAGCTTGATAGGCCTTAATAACCCTCCAGACCTTGTAGGCCTTAGTCCTAAAAACATAAATCAGTATAAAAAGATAATAAAGATAATAATATTAACAAAAATAAAAATAACAAATAATAGCAAAAATAACTTAAGCTCATTTGCAGCAACATATTCAAGCACAATAGCAATAATTGCAATGTCTGCAACTAGGACAACAATGTCAGTAGCTGCAGCAAGAACATGTATTGCAATAGCTGCAACAACAAGAAGAACAACAAATAGAATACTTGCAACAGGAACATAACCATTGCAATAGATGCAACAGGAACAGAACCATTGCAATAGCTGCAACAGGAACAGAACCATTGCAATAGCTGCAACAGGAACAGAACCATTGCAATAGATGCAACAGGAACAGAACCATTGCAATAGATGCAACAGGAACAGAACCATTGCAATAGATGCAACAGGAACAGAACCATTGCAATAGCTGCAACAGGAACAGAACCATTGCAATAGATGCAACAGGAACAGAACCATTGCAATAGATGCAACAGGAACAGAACCATTGCAATAGATGCAACAGGAACAGAACCATTGCAATAGCTGCAACAGGAACAGAACCATTGCAATAGCTGCAACAGGAACAGAACCATTGCAATAGATGCAACAGGGAACAGAACCATTGCAATAGATGCAACAGGAACAGAACCATTGCAATAGATGCAACAGGAACAGAACCATTGCAATAGATGCAACAGGAACAGAACCATTGCAATAGATGCAACAGGAACAGAACCATTGCAATAGCTGCAACAGGAACAGAACCATTGCAATAGCTGCAACAGGAACAGAACCATTGCAATAGCTGCAACAGGAACAGAACCATTGCAATAGCTGCAACAGGAACAGAACCATTGCAATAGCTGCAACAGGAACAGAACCATTGCAATAGCTGCAACAGGAACAGAACCATTGCAATAGCTGCAACTGGAACAACCATTGCAATAGCTGCAACAGGAACAGAACCATTGCAATAGCTGCAACAGGAACAGAACCATTGCAATAGCTGCAACAGGAACAGAACCATTGCAATAGCTGCAACAGGAACAGAACCATTGCAATAGCTGCAACTGGAACAACCATTGCAATAGCTGCAACAGGAACAGAACCATTGCAATAGATGCAACAGGAACAGAACCATTGCAATAGCTGCAACAGGAACAGAACCATTGCAATAGATGCAACAGGAACAGAACCATTGCAATAGCTGCAACAGGAACAGAACCATTGCAATAGCTGCAACAGGAACAGAACCATTGCAATAGCTGCAACAGGAACAGAACCATTGCAATAGCTGCAACAGGAACAGAACCATTGCAATAGATGCAACAAGAGCAGAACAATCATGGCAGCAATAGTCAAAATCAACATAATTTATAAGGACCAACTACTGAGATGATTACCAAAATAGACCACATCCTTGTCAATATTAAGTTTATACTAAATTATTTATATATACAAGAGTTCTTGCGTTCTTGTACAGCCACTAGCGCGCGTAGCGTTTTGGGCTTTATATTATTATTATTATTATTATTATTATTATTATTATTATTATTATTATTATTATTATTATTATTATTATTATTATTATTATTATTATTATTATTATTATTATTATTATTATTATTATTATTATTATTATTATTATTATTATTATTCTAATTATTATTATTATTATTATTATTATTATTATTATTATTATTATTATTATTATTATTATTACTTTATACTATAAATATTGCGTAGAAAAACAGCTGATGTAATACACCACAGTAAGAATAACAAATCCTTTGACAAGCATTATATATGATCAAGAGAAATGCATTAATTAATATAGAAAAGTTCAGTTACTGCCGCTTCTCTCATACCAGTGCAAAATTTAAGTGGTGCAAAATTTTACAGGAAAAATATTGAAAAGGAAGCAAAACTACGCAAAGTGATTAAACAAATTTAGAACATTATGCAACAAAAATATACACAATTATTAAAAAAATGCCAAAATATATAAAAGCATGAAAAGCTATGCAAGCTGATGCAAAATGTTGCAAAACTAACGGTAAATTACGCATAAATTAGGCACGTATTGGATCCGTTGACACAAAATCTTTGAGACCTTACTTTTAAGCAGTCTCTCTTCTAAACAATATTACTTAAAATCTCTTCTCTCAATGGAAGCTTACCAGGCAACCGCACTCCGGTGAAGATTAATGTGTAAGACGCTTCCACCAACGTTTGTAAAATTATCTGATTTATTTTTTATGTGAACGGGGCCAAAGCGCCTCGGGGACCCGTCGGTGATAGAGTACCGAGCGACGGACATTATTGTAGAGTCGGAATTGGTGCGCCCTGGTGACCTATTTCATATGATATTGTGGTTTATATTCACTAAGATGTGTCTGTGGGGCTTTTGTACTATATAAGATGTGTCTGTGGGGCTTTTGTACTATATAAGATGTGTCTGTGGGGCTTTTGTACTATATAAGATGTGTGTGTGGGCTTTTGTACTATCTAAGATGTGTCTGTGGGGCTTTTGTACTATCTAAGATGTGTGTGTGGGCTTTTTGTGCTATATAAGATGTGTCTGTGGGGCTTTTGTACTATCTAAGATGTGTCTGTGGGGCTTTTGTACTATCTAAGATGTGTCTGTGGGGCTTTTGTACTATCTAAGATGTGTCTGTGGGGCTTTTGTACTATCTAAGATGTGTCTGTGGGGCTTTTGTACTATCTAAGATGTGTCTGTGGGGCTTTTGTACTATCTAAGATGTGTCTGTGGGGCTTTTGTACTATATAAGATGTGTGTGTGGGCTTTTGTACTATCTAAGATGTGTCTGTGGGGCTTTTGTACTATCTAAGATGTGTCTGTGGGGCTTTTGTACTATCTAAGATGTGTCTGTGGGGCTTTTGTACTATCTAAGATGTGTCTGTGGGGCTTTTGTACTATAAGATGTGTCTGTGGAGCTTTAGTACTATCTAAGATGTGTGTGTGGGGGGCTTTTGTACTATATAAGATGTGTCTGTGGGACTTCTGTGCTATCTAAGATGTGTCTGTGGGACTTTTGTACTATCTAAGATGTGTTTGTGAGGCTTTTGTACTACCTAAAATGTGTCTGTGAGTACCTTCGTGAGTACCTTCATACTGTCTTAAGATGTGTCCTTGCGGCTTTTGTACTAAGATGTGTTTGTGCTTACTGAGATTGTGTCTGTGTTTTTTTTCTATCCAAGATGTGTCTGTTGAGGTTTTGTACTCACTTAAGCTGTGTGTACAGAAGGTTGTTGTTGTTGTTTAAGATTCGCTACTTGGAACAAAAAGTTCCAAGTAGCACGGGCTATGGTGAGCCCGTAGTACAGAAGGGCTATGTTAAAAAAAGTACAATAATTGTACTGTGATGAAGGAGTGGGACGACTAGAAGCAGATATTCTTTATCTATGGTTCTGTTCCATCATCTGTGACGGATACTGTGAAGTTAATAGCTTTAGTTCATTTACTATGCACCCCATACCCATCTTGTGGGCGGTAGTGGAAAGGGTTACACTACCGCCCACAAGATGGGTATAGGGAATTGCAATATTAATAAAGTTAATATCAATATTAGCACAGTTAATATCAATATTAATAAAGTTATTATCAATGAGAAAGTGCCACTTTCTGTGTGGTTATTATCAATGTTAATAAAGTTTATAGGAATATGAATATAGTTAATAGCAGTAGTTATAAAGTTAATATCAATATTAATAAGACTAATAGCAGTAGTTATAAAGTTAATATCAATGTTAATAAGGCTAATAGCAGTAGTTCAAAAGTTAATATCAATATTAATAAAGCTAATGGCAGAAGTTCAGAAGTTTATATCAATATAAATAAACTTAATATCAATATAAATAAAGTTAATATCAATATTAATAAAGTTAAGATCAATATTAATAAAGTTAAGATCAATATTAATAAAGTTAAGATCAATATTCATAAAGTTAAGATCAATATTAATAACGTTAAAATCAATATTAATAAAGTTAAGATCAATATTAATAAAGTTAAGATCAATATTAATAAAGTTAAGATCAATATTAATAATAATTAAAGCAGTAGTAATACAGTTCATTTCAATTATGAAAGTTTCACTGTCAACATCATAGTCATAATAATAATAGAAACAATAATAAAAAAGTAATGCAAAAAAATGATAAAATAAGAAATTAAACAAGAAAAACAGTATAGTAAAGACACATCCTCGAGCATTCTCACTTACCCTTGAGCACTCACTCACCCTCGAGCACTCTCACCCTCGAGCACTCTCACTCACCCTCGAGCACTCTCACCCTCGAGCACTCTCACTCACCCTCGAGCACTCTCACCCTCGAGCACTCTCACTCACCCTCGAGCACTCTCACCCTCGAGCACTCTCACTTACCCTCGAGCACTCTCACCCTCGAGCACTCTCACTCACCCTCGAGCACTCTCACTCACCCTCGAGCACTCTCACCTCGAGCACTCTCACTTACCCTCGAGCACTCTCACTCACCCTCGAGCACTCTCACCCTCGAGCACTCTCACTTACTCTCGAGCACTCTCACTCACCCTCGAGCACTCTCACCCTCGAACACTCTCACCCTCGAACACTCTCACCCTCGAACACCTCACCCTCGAACACTCTCACCCTCGAGCACTCTCACTTACCCTCGAGCACTCTCACTCACCCTCGAACACTCTCACCCTCGAACACTGCCCCTGGAACACTGCCCCTGGAACACTGCCCCTGGAACACTGCCCCTGGAACACTGACCCTGGAACACTGACCCTGGAACACTGCCCCTGGAACACTGACCCTGGAACACTGACCCTGGAACACTGACCCTGGAACACTGCCCCTGGAACACTGACCCTGGAACACTGACCATGGAACACTGCCCCTGGAACACTGACCCTGGAACACTGCCCCTGGAACACTGACCCTGGAACATTGACCCTGGAACACTGACCATGGAACACTGCCCCTGGAACACTGACCTTGGAACACTGACCCTGGAACACTGACCCTGGAACACTGCCCCTGGAACACTGACCCTGGAACACTGACCCTGGAACACTGACCCTGGAACACTGACCCTGGAACACTGACCATGGAACACTGCCCTGGAACACTGACCTTGGAACACTGACCCTGGAACACTGCCCCTGGAACACTGACCTTGGAACACTGACCCTGGAACACTGACCCTCGCACTATAGCAACACAACATGTTACACCTCACCTTCACAAGCCAAAAGCAGCAGCAAGAGCAGCGCCGTCTCGCAACACAAGAGTTGTAACACTGCATTTCTCTAAGGTACATTTACCCTCAGACGACGCCGTCGCCTCGCAGGCAGTTGCCGTAACAAATTAAAGATGAGGAAATGCAGAAGTCAACAGATTCCAGAGGCAGCAACGGCTCCAAATGCCAGAACGGTTGTGACAGGACAATGGTATGACTGTGAGTGCCTTTGACAGGTCCGTATGATACTATACCTCATTCACCACCCGCTGTATGCTTGTGTATGCATGTTTGTGTGTGTGTTTGTGCTCATGTTCTTCTGCATGCTGGGGCTGTGTTTATCTCATCAGCAAATGGCCCCGGGTTGATTCCTGGCCAGGACGAGATGTTTGTTACTCCTGATGCCTCTGTTCACCTTGCAGTCAAGGGGGGTTATTTAACTGTCGCGGGTTGCATCCTGGGGAAGGACAGTCATGGGGCCTGGAAGGATCACTGTAGACCTAACACGCTTCCTGTCCCTCGGTAATGGGAACATAAATTCCTTTAGTGATACGATCCTGGTGTCCCAATTTGCTGTCCCATAATGTGTGTGAATTGAATAAGCCGAAATTTCAACCTTTCCGCTCACTTCAACGACACTGTTCGTCTCTCTATACCATCCACGCCTCTTCACCCTATTTTCAATAAGGGAGTCGACCCTCTTAAACAGTTCGAAATTTAGAGCATCACTTGCCAAAAAAAAAAGCATATCTCTATTGATGGTGCCATAAAAGGCTCGCTATGTTAAGTATATCTTCTATATTCAGCAATTCAAGGATAAAGAGACACTACATCAAAGCCAGGAATGGAATACTTTATAAAATTCTTTGCAGAAGTCAAGATGAATAACTCGCGTAATTGTAGGATTCAACAATAGTGGCGGGACGAGGAATACAATTTATGGTGGCTGCAGGTGCGCCTGTGAGTGGGAGCGTGCGCGGGTGCGCTTACACTCGCCTAATTGTATGCAGCTAGTAGTGTTGTTTAGAGACTGGCTTCAGCTCCGCCGTTCAGCCTTCAGGCGACGGGCGGAGCTGAAGTACCATTGGCATACCACCAATGGTACTTTTAGTCCCAAAAATAGTTTAGGTAGTTGGGCTTAAGGCCTATGAGCATTTGGAGGGTTGTTAAGGTCTATAATCATTTGGAAGGTTATTAAGGCCTGTGAGCATTTGGAAGGTTATTAAGGCCTATGAGCATTTGGAAGGTTTTAAAGCCTATAAGCATTTGGCGGGTTATTAAGGCCTATAATCATTTCGAAGGTTATTAAGGCCTATTAGCATTTAGAGGGATATTAAGGCCCGCCATTCTCTGGAGGGTTATTAGGGCTTATCAAATCAAATCAAATCAAAAGCTTTATTCATAAATGATCGTACATTTATAATTGAGAAAGTGACATAAAAATTACAATGAAATAATTACATGAGAGAGTGTGACAATAACACCATAGTGCGTAGACATTGTCATTATCGTAATGAGAATCTTTGTTGGCAACAACTTACACAAATCATTACAATAATGTCTGGACTAAACAGGTGTACAGCACTCTTAAGTTAAAGTTATATTATTGGCATAACATTTAGCTTTGTAATTTGAAAGGTGATATGTATTAGATACAGGTAGTGTGTGTTTGACCAGTGGGACGGGAAGATAGATATTGGCACAATTTATATCACCAAATTAAGACGACGGGAAGAAAGAAGTAGAATCAATATAAACTATTCATACGTTGAAGTTGTGGAAATTGGCAGACACCTTCAGTATTCTACATCAATATATTCTGGAGGTATTCCATCTCAAAATCACTCCAAAACACAGCTCATATATCAGATCCGATACGATCGTCCGATCAGATCAACTGATCGGACTTTAATAAGGACTCAAAATGCGTCTGAAAGTCTTCCCCTCCCCCCAACCTTGTGATTGTAGTTTCTTAAAAACGCCAAACATGTCGCTAAGGAGTCTCCCTGCTCTCTCCCTCTGCTGACCATAGCTGCTTCATTGTTCCCTCTAGACCCCCTACACCAGTATATACGTCACTCATTCTTAAGTTGTTTTTCTTGAAAATTATGTTTGTATTCCTGGAAAACTTGGAGGAGTCAGTGATAAGTGAGTGCCTGAAAAGAAAACAAAGTTGATTGAGTTTGCTGGATGGGTGATTCCTGTCAGGAAAAAGATTATAGTATTCGATTTTTTAATTATATATTTTAAGTGTGGAAGTGAACATCAAGCCGGGTAGGAGTGAGCCAGTGAGGGATCAAACCTCAAAGTCCTCCTTGAACATTTCCTCCGTTCACACTTAACCTTCTCCTGGTCAGCAACTTGTAGGTCCCATAGTTCTCACCCACACAAGCTTACACATTGACTATTAAAATACTTGACTTTCGACCGGGTATCAAGATGACCATATTGCATTCACGATAACATTTGTTTAACTCTGGAAGGTTATTAAGGCCACCATAAAAGCTTATTAGCCAACCAGCATAGATAGTTACTGGGATACCCACAGTCCCATAATATTTACTAGAATACCCAAAATCCCAAGATAGGTACTGAGACAGACAGATCACGGAATATTAACATCAAGGGGGGGGGGGGGAGGAATAAACACTAACCTCTGACCCCAGGCCGGTCTTGGTAAGTCGAAGAACTCGCGAAACCCACTACAGGCAAACTACAGGCAAGCCATGTGAATAGATAAAAGAATACCCAATCGACAGGGGTGCAGCGTAATTATGACTGTCGGACAGTGCCAAAGATCTCGGGTCAAGATTAGAAAGGTCTCGGAGGGGGGAGGGGAGTGGGGGGGGGGACCTTACCTGTAATTATCTCATGCATGCCTTGATGATGAATGAGATGATGCTACCTATCCTATGGTCGGTCTTGCCAACGAATATTCTCACGCTAGCTGCCTGAAATATTGATTGCATATTCACATACTAGCTGCCTTAGATATTGCTTGGATATTCTCACAATTACCCCATTGAATATTGCTTGATATTCTCACACTACCCGCCTTAAATATTGCTTGATATTCTCAAACTACCCGCCTTAAATATTGCATTAATATTCTCACACTAGCTGCTTTGAATATTGCTCGAATATTCTAACACTAGCTGCCTAAAATATTGCTCGAATATTCGCACACTAGCTGCCTTAAATATTGCTCGAATATTCGCACACTAGCTGCCTTAAATATTGCTCGAATATTCGCACACTAGCTGCCTAAAATATTGCTCGAATATTCGCACACTAGCTGCCTTAAATATTGCTCGAATATTCACACACTTGCCGTACCATATATTTCAAAACAACTCAAAATATTGTCCATTACTTAATGAAGACAGGAAGACAACATTATTATTTTGCATTCAAAACACTCGATAGGAGAATATGAGCCATGGGTCGGTCGCTCCGGGCAGGCTAGTCGCTAGTGGCAGGTCGGTCACTGGGGGCAGGTCGGTCGCTCGGGGCAGGTCGGTCGCTGGAGCCAGATGGTCGACAAAGGGGGAAGAGGTTACGGCCCGTTGCCTTCTATATCCCGACGAATTCATATTTTTTTTTCCAAATGATAAAAAAGTACCAAATTGTCCGGCCGTGAATAATTGTCATGTATAATGTATATTATATGCAAGCGTAGGTGCTTGGTACGTGTACTGAAATACATGTGTAGTATGAGCTTTGACATACAGCAGTCCATGTTCCTAAAATGATGTAATTTTTGCAGGTATTTGATCAAACGAACAAAAATTGACTTCGATCCAGAATGTTGACTTTTTTATACTATATATTTAGGCCAAATGGTACAGTTAAAATTGGAAATGTAAGCAAGGGGTCGTAATCCTATGCTTAGTGTTCGCTATCTTTAGGCTGATGTGTTATACTAGGTCTGGCGTTGTTTAGGTTGTTTTCCTGCTGTCTCCAAAACGTGAATATTGGTATCTGCAACAGTTAATACCAGTTAATAACAGGTAATACCTACCAGTTTATCCAGTTAATAACAGTTAATACCTAGTTAATAACTACCAGTTAATAACAGTTAAGACCTGGTTAATAACTATCAGCTAATAACAGTTAATACCTACCAATTAATATCAGTTAATACCTACCAGTTAATAACAGTTAATACCTACCAGTTAATACCGTACATATTTGGTACGTTTGACCAAATAGTTGCTATAACTACTATCATTTTCGGAGGATGGGTTGATTATATTTTCCATATGTATGACAGGTGTCTGAGGTACATAGAATTTCTATGTAGCCCAAAATATATATAATCGATATGCCTATATAATATAAAAATAAAATAACAAATACCCTTTGTCAAAATAATAAAATTAATTACTAATAAATACTCAGATGAAATAGAAACAAAAATAATAATAAAAAAGTAGTTAAACGTATAAAAGGAAACATTACAAATTATCATATTCATGAAGTGAGCTTTGAGAGTGGAGGTGGTTAGAGTACTCGTGGCGTCAAGGAAATAGCAGGGGACTGTCCAAGCTTGGACTAATTCAGGGTGACGTTTACTAGCGCTAATAACACAATTAAACTCGCCTTTTGTTCCCCTGTCAGCCTGGTGACCCCGGCGGCGGATGTTGCAACTGGTGCAAGGAACACAATTAGTCTTGCTTACCTGGGCTACCTGCTGGGGGGGGGGAGGTGACTCCTGCGGTGTCGCGCTGATGCTGGGGAGTCTGTTTGGTGTGTGTGTGTGTGTGTGTGTGTGTGTGTGTGTGTGTGTGTGTGTGTGTGTGTGTGTGTGTGTGTGTGTGTGTGTGTGTGTGTGTGTGTGTGTGTGTGTGTGTGTGTGTTGTGTGTGTGTTGTGTGTGTGTGTGTGTGTGTGTGTGTGTGCGTGCGTGTGTGTGCGTGTCTGTGTTGTGTGTGTGTGTTGTGTGTGTGTGTGTGTGTGTGTGTGTGTGTGTGTTGTGTGTGTGTGATGTGTGTGTGTGTGTGTGTGTACTCACCTACTTGTACTCACCTAGTTGTACTTGTGGGTTGATCTCTGGCTCTTTGGTCCCGCCTCTCAACTGTCAGTCAACTGGTGTACAGATTCCTGAGCCTACTGGGCTCTATCAAATCTACATTTGAAACTGTGTATGAGTCAGCCTCCACCACATCACTACTGAATGCATTCTATTTGTTAACTACTCTGACACTGAAAAAATCTTTCTATCGTTTCTGTGGCTTACCTGGGCACTAAGTTTCCACCTGTGTCCCCTTGTTCGTGTCCCACCCGTGCTAAAGAGTATGTCTTTGTCCACCCTGTCAATTCCCCTGATAATTTTGTAGGTGGTTATCATGTCTCTCCTTACTCTTCTGTTTTCCAGGGATATGAGGGTTCAGCTCCCTTAGCCTTTCCTCGTAGCTCATATCTCTCAGTTCCGGGACGAGCCTGGTGGCATACCTCTGAATCTTCTCTAACTTTGTCTTGTGTTTAACTAGGTATGGACTGCAGGCTGGAGCTGCATACTCCAGGATTGGTCTTACATTATTAGTATAGAAGGTCCTGATCGATTCCTTACACAAGGTTCTAAAGGCAGTTATTATGTTGGCCCGTCTAGCATATGCCGCTGATGATATCCTTTTGATGTGGGCCTCTGGGGACAGATCCGGTGTGATATCAACCCCCAGATCTTTCTCTCTATTCAACTGTTTCTCTCTATTTCTCTCTATTTCTCTCTAATCTCTGTTCAACTCTTGCAGGATATCGCTTCTCAGATGGTACCTTGTGTTCAGCCTTCTGCTCCCTTCGCCTAATTTCACTACTTTAAACTTTCCTGAGTTGAACTTTAGTTGCCGTTTTCTAGACCATTCCTCCAGCCTGTCCAGGTCGTCCTGTCGTCTCTGTCTATCGTCATCTGTCTTCATTCTTCTCATAATTTTTGCATCATCGGCAAACATTGAGAGGAATTAGTCTATACCTTTAAGAGGGTCGTTTACATATATTAGATACAGGATGGGTCCATCTATTGCTGGGTTGAACTTCAATTCCTAATTCCCAGCTTTGCAGTCAATTGGTTGGTTGGTTTAATTTAGCGCTCTCGTTTCCTGCTCGTTAAGCCGTATACAGAATTTGTTTAAATGATTTACCGTTGTAGCCGGGGCCAGGATTGATGAAGCATCTACGTGTCCACTCACGAAACCTGTACATCTTTCATTAATCATGGCGGCTAAGTTTGCTTTTACTTAAGAAATGAAGATTTGCGAAGGTGTCCAACAGTAACATTGGGCGGAGAATAACCTCACTGCGTTATCAGGTTACATGATTAAACTTGACATTGTTTGAGGAGTTAGATGCATCATGTTGACAATGAGTCACAATAACGAGGCTGAAGATATGATGACCAAACTACTCATCACAAGATGAAGAAACAACGACGTTTCGGTCGGTCCTCGACCGAAACGTTTTGTGCATCTCAAGTCGTGTGTGGACTTTTTGTTCTAGATAATTCCATGCGTTAATCCAGAGAGGAAATGCTCACTGCATCCATGGTTCCTGCCCGCCATCTGAGGAGCTGGAGGAGCTATTCAACTTGTGACAAGCAGCCTTGTACCCTGTAATACATTATTATGCGAGTTGAACGGTATTGGATGAGTTCAACGGCATTTGCCCTCTCTCAGGACACGCTGGTTCCAAACTGTGACTACAATAGCGAGACGGGTTCTAAACGAGAGGTCTCGGTAGTACAACTGGTTTCGTTCTCGATTCACAAAAATTGGAATCCCAGGCTCGAATCCCGGACGGGCTAGAAATGGTTGGGCTCGTTTCCTATCACCTAATTCCTGTGTTTACCTAGCAGTACCTAGGTAGCCGGGAGTCAGGCAGCTGTTGTGGAGTTGTATCCTGGGGGGGGGGGGACCTCTGGAGGAAACTTGGGGAATATATATATATATATATATATATATATATATATATATATATATATATATATATATATATATATATATATATATAAACACATACATAATACAAAATTTTTCCTCTATAGAGCTGATTTTTTTTAGCTCTATATCGGGAATAGTACCAAGTTCTACTATGTAATTGCCTAGTTCGTCAATATATGAACGGTGTTTCTCCTAGTTATAGAAAAGTACTATTTAAAATTAATTCAAAACATGGTATTTTAAATAGCGAGGGTGGGTATTAAATAGCAGTGTTCACAAGTAGCAAGATGTGGGAGATCGCTGTATTGTTTCAAGCGTAGGTTAGACATATAAATGAGTGAGTTATGATTGATATAAATAGGAGCTGCCTCGTATGAGTACAATAGGCCTTCTTCAGTTCCTTTATTCTTATGTTGTTAAATCGGAGACCTAAATAGGGCATTAAGAAAGAAGCCCGCGCACTAACGATGCACTTGACAACCCATTGTAAAACCACTTCCCTCATCTTCTGTGGTTGAGCACTCTAACACCCCCCCCCCCCGCGCACTCTATATCAGTAAACAGATCTATAATATCCTGTCTGTGTAGGACAGACGAGAATGTATGCAGGCGATGAGTCACAATAACGTGGCTAAAGTAAATTGACCAGACCACACACTAGAAGGTGAAGGGACGACGACGTTTCGGTCCGTCCTGGACCATTCTCAAGTCGATTGTCTTTCTCATTCTCACAATCGACTTGAGAATGGTCCAGGACGGACGGAAACGTCGTCGTCCAATCACCTACTAGTGTGTAGTCTGGTCAAGACGAGAATGTATATATCCTTGTTAGCACTGTAAAAGCACTTCACTCGCCTGCGGTTGAATGTTCAATAACTCACAGTGTCTGTGCATACAGCAGCTGTCTGTACTCGTGTAGGACAGAGGAGAATGTATTATGCTGTTTATCACTGTGGGGTGGAGGCTCACGTCTGTGTTAGAATATTAATATCAAATACAACATATGCATGAGAGATTTACGCCCTTGGATTAACCCAGAAACACCTGTTCCATTGAGCAGAAAAAGAAGGTTTATGACGTGTGTAATAAAATTATGGAAAGTTTTAAGAGCGGTTTTTGTAATTTTGTCTTGTTCAGGACTTAAGAACACTTGCCGAGTGATCGTTGAGCTTTTGTGCTGAGCTTAATAAACCTCCTAAGGGTTGTTTGGTAACCATCTAGAATTTGTTAAGCCTTAATAACTCCGTTGAGGTTTAAGGGTCTTAAGAACGTTCCAGAGGCTGATAGGCCTTAGTAACCCTTCTGATAAGGTTGATAAGCCTCATAACTCCCCCCCTCCCTCTGAGGTTGATAATCCTCAATAACCCTCCAGAGGTTGATAGGCCTTAAGTCCAGCACCACAACCCCGAGACGCTCAGACCGTCTACGGAACATTTGACCTTAGTGACGACAAGAATATTTTAGTTAACGGTTATTTGTATATTGTGACCTGGAGCCGGGCTGATACACCTTATTCCTCCCTCTGTCTCCTAAAGTGGCGGATTTGTTTATCGATTAATCCGTTATAAACGTGACGTAGTAGCATAAATTAAAGCGCCGTAATGTTGACGATCTCTACACATTAGCCTCAATAGGTTAAGTGGGCTGTTCGGATTGTACGTTACTAGTTAGGCAAAAGAGCTGCATTTTTTACGGAGTTGCAGATGGAGAGAATGGCTGACCACGAGCAGTAGTTACGGGACACGTTGCCACCGTTTGACAAGCGTCTAATGGGAAGTGGTTGTGTCTTGCCATGCACGTACCAAGCTGGTCAAACCCACCTGATTTTGCAGGCGATGAGTCACAACAACGTGGCTGAAGTATGTTGACCAGACCACACACTAGAAGGTGAAGGGACGACGACGTTTCGGTCCGTTCCAATCGACCATTCTCAATCAACTTGAGAATGGTCCAGGACGGACCGAAACGTCGTCGTCGTCCCTTCACCTTCTAGAGTGTGGTCTGGTCAACCTGCCTGATTTTCTTAACCTCAGCATGCATATAAATTGAGTTGTATAAACTCCAATAAAGCGACTCAATATGGACACTGTTGGTCTAATTAAAAAGAATATTACGTGTGTAATCCAGTTTAAATGCTCTCAGAGCGCTGAAATGTTCTCAGATATCATTCTTTTGAGATTTATTCATCAAAACCTTTTCGTTTATAAGCTTAGAATCTGGCACCCAGTTATTCTGTGATGCCGTTCTCTTAAGCTTCGATGAAAGTACAGTAAAAATTGGACAAAAGCAGACAGCAAAACCACAGCAACCACAAGCTTAGAAGCTGTCAAAATTAATGTTTGACAGAACTCTGTCATGTTACCCAGTTTTTCACTCCCCACTAACTCATCAAGTGGCCACTTGAGAAATGTTTCTTGTTTAGTATAAGTTTAAACTTAATTTTAAGGTGTATTTGTACTCATTTAGCATCAAGATAATGTTAAAGCTTACGAAGTATGCTGAGAAGTGACATGAAATGAACGTCATTTAGATAGAAAGATGTTGTTTACGTGAAGATCCATCCTTGATCAGTGTGAGTCGTGTTGATTACCTGAGTAAGACGGGCTTAGTTATGTTGCCGGGTACAGGTGGGACTAGCCCCGACCCGGGTACAGGTGGGACTAGCCCCGACCCTGGTACAGGTGGGGCTAGCCCCGACCCGGGTACAGGTGGGGCTAGCCCCGACCCTGGTACAGGTGGGGCTAGCCCCGACCCGGGTACAGGTGGGACTAGCCCCGACCCTGGTACAGGTGGGGCTAGCCCCGACCCTGGTACAGGTGGGGCTAGCCCCGACCCTGGTACAGGTGGGGCTAGCCCCGACCCTGGTACAGGTGGGGCTAGCCCCGACCCTGGTACAGGTGGGGCTAGCCCCGACCCTGGTACAGGTGGGGCTAGCCCCGACCCTGGTACAGGTGGGGCTAGCCCCGACCCTGGTACAGGTGGGGCTAGCCCCGACCCTGGTACAGGTGGGGCTAGCCCCGACCCGGTACAGGTGGGGCTAGCCCGACCCGGTACAGGTGGGGCTAGCCCCGACCAGGGTACAGGTGGGGCTAGCCCCGACCCTGGTACAGGTGGGGCTAGCCCCGACCCTGGTACAGGTGGGGCTAGCCCCGACCCGGGTACAGGTGGGCTAGCCCCGACCAGGTACAGGTGGGGCTAGCCCCGACCCGGGTACAGGTGGGACTAGCCCCGACCAGGTACAGGTGGGGCTAGCCCCGACCCTGGTACAGGTGGGGCTAGCCCCGACCCGGTACAGGTGGGGCTAGCCCCGACCCGGGTACAGGTGGGACTAGCCCCGACCCGGGTACAGGTGGGGCTAGCCCCGACCCTGGTACAGGTGGGGCTAGCCCCGACCCGGGTACAGGTGGGGCTAGCCCCGACCCGGGTACAGGTGGGACTAGCCCCGACCCGGGTACAGGTGGGACTAGCCCCGACCCGGGTACAGGTGGGGCTAGCCCCGACCCTGGTACAGGTGGGGCTAGCCCCGACCCGGGTACAGGTGGGACTAGCCCCGACCCTGGTACAGGTGGGGCTAGCCCCGACCCTGGTACAGGTGGGACTAGCCCCGACCCTGGTACAGGTGGGGCTAGCCCCGACCCTGGTACAGGTGGGGCTAGCCCCGACCCTGGTACAGGTGGGGCTAGCCCGACCCGGGTACAGGTGGGACTAGCCCCGACCCGGGAACAGGTGGGGCTAGCCCCGACCCGGGTACAGGTGGGGCTAGCCCCGACCCGGTACAGGTGGGACTAGCCCCGACCCGGGTACAGGTGGGGCTAGCCCCGACCCGGGGTCTTGAAGGAGTCAGCCATAAGCTTATACTTCTTCTCCTTGATGTGCTTGCCTTAGTTCTGTAGCTGCTGTAACATCACCATCTCCCGCTCATGTAACGCTAAATGAATTATAATACAAAATGTGTAATAGACATAAAATGAAAACATGTAATTCAACTAAAATACAAATTTTCTAAATATATAAATACACAATTTTAATAAATTTAAAATCCACAATTTTTGAGCAAAATATATACAAAATTCATTCAGTAAATTCTAATCAATAATGTATAATGAAATGTCACTGTAATTCACAACGGAATACATTCAGTTATTAAATGATCAACAAATATGAGCATTATAATTGTATTTTAATAACTACACATAAATTAGAATAGACACGATATATTTCCAAAATCAATTCCACCGTTGTTAGGCCTATAGAGGGCCTTCTCTAGAGTAAAAACACTGACCTTTCGCAGAACGCAAGCCACAACAGTTGATTAACTCCCGCCCGGCAATCTGTTTTACTGCTAGGTGACCAGAAGCACCATGTGCAAGGTCCCCCAATAGATCAATGACTACCTGTATGTCGGAAACAACCCACAACAGTTGCGTAACTCCTGCTTGCCTATTTACTACTGGGTAAACAGAGACATCAGATGAAAGTAAACGAGCTGTAACCTGCCGCGGGAATCGAACCGGGGATACTTCAGTTGTGAGGCAACTGCACCATAGGATAGCCTATGCAACGTGCAAGGTTGCGCTCAATCACTTTTAATTTCAACCATAAGAAGTTAAGTGCCATAACTCTGCGACAGACGCCTTTTAAAGTGGCTCTTGAATTATTACTGGAAGTGTTTGTGTGTGTGTGTGAGGCTCTGAGTGCATGGTGGCATTAATAAGAAAGTCACGGTGACCAGTCAAACTATGATGGGACGCAGGCCACACATCCATGAATATTTGATCAATAAGAAGATACAGCTACTTCAGGAAGTTACCTCCCCCCTCCCTTGGAGGTCCCGAGGTCACGCCAACAACGGAGGCAACACACTTCTACATATGTAAAACACATATACTTGGCACTGAATAACATAACCTAAAATGTATGCAGCCTCCCGATTCAAAATGACATAGGAAAACTGCCCCCACACTAGCCCACACTGGGTCAGGAGAGTTGGTCTGGCGTCACTCAGGTGGAGGAGAGTTGGTCTGGCGTCACTCAGGTGGAGGAGAGTTGGTCTGGCGTCACTCAGGTGGAGGAGAGTTGGTCTGGCGTCACTCCGGTGGAGGAGAGTTGGTCTGGCGTCACTCCGGTGGAGGAGAGTTGATCTGGCGTCACTCCGGTGGAGGAGAGTTGATCTGGCGTCACTCAGGTGGAGGAGAGTTGGTCTGGCGTCACTCAGGTGGAGGAGAGTTGGTCTGGCGTCACTCAGGTGGAGGAGAGTTGGTCTGGCGTCACTCCGGTGGAGGAGAGTTGGTCTGGCGTCACTCAGGTGGAGGAGAGTTGGTCTGGCGTCACTCAGGTGGAGGAGAGTTGGTCTGGCGTCACTCAGGTGGAGGAGAGTTGGTCTGGCGTCACTCAGGTGGAGGAGAGTTGGTCTGGCGTCACTCAGGTGGAGGAGAGTTGGTCTGGCGTCACTCAGGTGGAGGAGAGTTGGTCTGGCGTCACTCAGGTGGAGGAGAGTTGGTCTGGCGTCACTCAGGTGGAGGAGAGTTGGTCTGGCGTCACTCAGGTGGAGGAGAGTTGGTCTGGCGTCACTCCGGTGGAGGAGAGTTGGTCTGGCGTCACTCAGGTGGAGGAGAGTTGGTCTGGCGTCACTCAGGTGGAGGAGAGTTGGTCTGGCGTCACTCAGGTGGAGGAGAGTTGGTCTGGCGTCACTCCAGTGGAGGAGAGTTGACCTGGCTTCACTCCAGTGGAGGAGAGTTGACCTGGCGTCACTCCGGTGGAGGAGAGTTGGTCTGGCGTCACTCCGGTACAGATATCCAGCCATTGATGTATTTCTCTCACTATCCGAACTGTTCGGATAATACACACCTTCCCTCCCCCCCCCTCCAAGTTGTATATCATTAAAAAATACAGAATATCACCAATGGGACTAAGAATATTGTCTTTACGAATATAAAAGCATAAAATATATATTTTTGAATGAAAACTACTAATAAGAGAGGCTAAAAATATAACATTATTTGCATAAGGTTTTAGTAAGGC
>WNGS01165318.1:27335173-27361559 GCA_020271785.1 Procambarus virginalis
GTGGGATATGCAAGTGATGTCCTAATACAACCTCCCACCTTGGGAAAAAATAAACAGTCCTTTAAAGTCCTTGGAAGGAAATATGTTGAGAACGTTTTCACTCTCTCAACAAAGAAGACAAAAGCATACTCTCGTCACAAGCGGGGAGGAAATAAACTACAAATTAATGGTGTAACACTTGAGTGGGTTGACCACTCTCGGTACCTTGGCGTCACTGTCGGCTCTAACAAGGGGAAGAAAGAGGAGCTCAACCAACTCATAGGAACATGTAAAAGTCGACTGAAAGCTATGACCTGGCATGGGCAGGGGCCTTCATTGCCGTGCTTATAATGATGTACACAGCCTATGTGCGCTCCGTCATAGACTATGCCGCACCAGTTTTATGCATCTACTCCCAAAGCAATATGAAAACCTTGAAAGCATACAAAATGAAGCCATGACAATCATTCTTGGAGTCCCAAGAACTGGCAAATCGTCTAATCTATGAGAGGAGTTGTCCCTCCCCGATGTTAAACGCAGAATTATGGAACTGAATGTTAAGCTTGGAATTAAGATAAAGATCCCTATTACAATGATATCGTCAAGAAAAACTGAGTTCTGTGCTACTTACAGGAGGAAACAGGAGAAGCAAAAAATGGCATCACAGATCAGTCTACTACCTTCACCTGCTTGAGCAAGCCCGTGAACTCATGCCTGTAGAGAGGTTACCTCCCTGGGAGGATGACTCATGCAGGATTATCATCAATGGCATGTCAACGAATAAGTCCAACATGATACCACAAGAAATGAGGCACAGGTATCTTGAGGAAATTAATAAAGAAGCCAGAAATAAATCAAATCAAATCTACACTGATGGATCATCAAATCCTGTCAATGGCAGTGCAGGTACACCATACACTGTAATTAAGAATAATGCCTTTCAACGCGGAAATTAAGAAAAAGCGCATATTGAAAACTATGCCTCTTCAACACAAGCAGAGCTAACTGCCATTGTTATGGCGTTAAAATTCCTTGAACAAAACACTAATGGCGCAGTGATCTGCGCTGATTTAAAAGCAGCGCTACAAAGCTTAAGTAAAAATCGGGCAGAAAATCTTGCGATAGTCGCTGAGATCAAGATAGCTGTGAGAGTACTAACCAACCAGGGAAGAGTCATCAAGCTTCTGTGGATCCTCTCCCATGTTGGGATATGTGGGAATGAACGAGCAGATGTGCTGGCTGCTGAAGGCGCTGAAGGACACCATACTGAATACTTCATACCCAAGACTCTACTACAAATTAGAGGTATTGTCAGGCAACATCACCGTGACAAGGTAAGTGAGGAAAGAAGGATAGAAGAACAATTCAGTGAATCTGAACGATGGTACACTGTGGTTTCAGGTGGCAATCCCAATCATTATGGACAAAGAGGAGGTGGCCGCAGGAGAGAATCAGTAATAGCAAGAATCCGTCTTGGACACAAATATCCATGGAGATTCGGAATGGAAACAACAGTCGAGCAGCGGAGTTGCAGAATCTGTGATGAGAGTGACGGACACCGCCTTGACCACTATCTACGTGAATGTGAACACATGAGGGACATTAGAAATATGTGCAGAATAATGAGCCCCACATTGTTTGAGTTAAGAAAATACTATTTGCCAAATATAGATACTGTTCTTAAAAGATTGCACCATTTTGCACCCACAAGATAACGTAAGATTTCTAGGATTGACAATGTTGATCTTCATGCTTGATAAGCTGTTCACTTGAGACAGTTAAGTAAGTCCCAGCTGTATTCACCTAATTGTACTCACCTAGTTGTGCTTGCGGGGGTTGAGCTCTGCTCTTTCGTCCCGCCTCTCAACTGTCAATAAATCAACTGTTACTAACTACTAACTCCCCCAAAACACACACACACACATACAGGAAGCAGCCCGTAACAGCCATCTAACTCTCAGGTACCTATTTACTGCTAGGTAACAGGGGCATCAGGGTGAAAGAAACTCTGCCCATCGTTTCTCTCCGGCGCCCGGGATCGAACCCGGGACCACAGGACTACGTATCCAGCGTGCTGTCCACTCAAGCCACCAGCTGTGTCTGGGTACAAGTGACAAGATGAACAACCCAGCGGTTTTCTTCCTATTAGGGAGTGTTGTACATGCTGCTATGGCGGTGTGTTCACTCACAAGATAAGTGGCGCTGCCCAATAAACTCGCCCCTCGGGGCAAAATTAAATTAAATAATAATAATAATAATAATAATAATAATAATAATAATAATAATAATAAAAATAATTAGTATATTTGATGTTAGAACGTTGTAGTTTATATCGAAAACAATTTTAGTACATTATCATTTAATCAAATTTGGCTGAACACAATTTTTGTCTAGTATCTTCCGGAAGTATTTTCTGGAAACTATAAAACTAGCAATTTCACTTTCTGTATACAAGCGTTATATCATTATAATATACTAGTCAATCGTTAAAATATAATTGTCAAATATTATAAAAGTCTTTTCAATTATTAAAATATACGTCAATCATTATAACATATTTGTCATACTTTGGAGGGTTATCAAGGCAATCAACCCTTGGAGGGTAATTAAGGCCAATCAACCCTTGAAGGGTTATCAAGGCAATCAACCCTTGAAGGGTTATCAAGGCAATCAACCCTTGGAGGGTAATTAAGGCCAATCAACCCTTGAAGGGTTATCAAGGCAAATCAACCCATGGAGGGGTAATTAAGGTCAATCAACCCTTGAAGGGTTATCAAAGATAATCAACCCTTGGAGGGTAATTAAGGCCAATCAATCCTTAGAGGGTTATCAAGACCAATCAACCATGGAAGGTAATTGAGGTCCAATCAACCCTTGAAGAGTTATCAAGACCAATCAACTCATGGAAGGTAATTAAGGCCAATCAACCCTTGAATGGTAATTAAGGTCAATCAACCCTTGAAGAGTTATAAGACCACCACAATACCTTACTGACCAACCAGCAATAAAGTCAAATCTGATTGTATATTAACCGAGAAGCAGAGTACACCTCTCTCTCTGTATATACAATTGTGAGGACGATGCACCTTTGCAGATCAACTCCAAACAATCGCATGCAACTTCTAACATATTATTTACGCTAAATCTGGCAATCGCTGCAAATTACATGTTGTCTTTTCTCTTCTGTTCCTACGATTTTATTTGTCTGACATCGTTATTCATTATAAAATGACGTCTGTTGTAATTATGAATTTTAAAGCACTGTTTATTTTTTTTTTTTTTTAGGAATTAGAATTAAATTGACGGGTACAGAGCCAATTGACGTTTGGAGCTGTTCGTTTTATTGCTGTTTGTATTCGATGTTTCTTGGTTATGAGAGTATTAAATAAGAGTATATTTTACATTAGCGGAGAATATGTGTTTGTCCTGTAACTGCTTAATGGCTCATGAATATATTTGTTAGACATTTTGATTTGGAGTTACACACACACACACACACACACACACACACACACACACACACACACACACACACACACACACACACACACACACACACACACACACACACACACACACACTATATTTGATATTTGATAAAATACCATGGCCAAGATTACCAACCGAGAGCCGGCGGGGGGATGGAAATAGCCTCGGCTACCATCCTCTTTTGTCAGGTCGTGTTGGTCGAGCGGTTAAGAGATCCTGTACGCCAGCAGAGTGCTCCTGGCAGTATGGGTTCGAGTCACTTCTGGGGTGTGAGTTTTCAGTTGCATATAGTCCTGGGGACCATTCAGGCTTGTTCGCATTTGTGTTCCTCACGTGTGCCCCAAAGAATGAGCTAATTTGATAAAATACCATGCCCAAGATTACCAACCGAGTGCCGGCGGGGGGATGGAAATAGCCTCGGCTACCATCCTCTTTTGTCAGGTCGTGTTGGTTGAGCGGTTAAGGGAACCTGTACGCCAGCAGTGTGCTCCTGGCATTATGGGTTCGAGTCACTTCTGGGGTGTGAGTTTTCAGTTATATATATATATATATATATATATATATATATATATATATATATATATATATATATATATATATATATATATATATAGGAATACTCACACCCCAGAAGTGACTCGAACCCATACTCCCAGGAGCAACGCAACTGGTAACTACAGGACGCCTTAATCCGCTTGACCATCACGACCGGACTAAGGAAGTGATAGCCTAAGCTATTTGAACCACTTCCCCGCCAGTCGTGATGGTCAAGCGGATTAAGGCGTCCTGTAGTTACCAGTTGCGTTGCTCCTGGGAGTATGGGTTCGAGTCACTTCTGGGGTGTGAGTTTTCATTCGCATATAGTCCTGGGGACCATTCAGGCTTGTTCGCATATATATATATATATATTATATATATATATATATATATATATATCAATATATATATATATGTGTGTGTGTGTGTGTGTATATATAAACACATTTTTCCCCTTGACATAAGATTAGCATATTTATCTTGGGGGGAACCACGGCTTAGTCGTCTTTGCTCTGTTTACCTTCGTCGACCGACATTAATCACTCGTTTCCGGGCCCAAATTCACAGTGACAAAGCAGGATTTCGCATGCTGGACCCCGCCATCTGTCAACCAATCACGACACTCGTCTAGAGAAAAAGTGGGCGTGGCGAGGGTAAGCAGCCAATGAGGGGCCATGTTGGTGTAATTACCCTCCTATGACACTGCCAATGATGAATGTTCCGGCTGGATCGTTTACGGCAATTTATTGGCTTGTCATTTGTCTCTAGAATGAACCCTGTGCAAGCCGGAATGTTTAACCGGACGCAAACGTCGATGACGCCCTGACGTCTCGCCCGAGGCCCTGACGTCTCGCCCGAGGCCCTGACGTCTCGCCCGAGGCCCTGACGTCTCGCCCGAGGCCCTGCCGTCTCGCCCGAGGTCATTCTCTTTCCAGCCTTACTAAAACCTTATGCAAATAATGTTATATTTTTAGCCTCTCTTATTAGTAGTTTTCATTCAAAAATATATATTTTATGCTTTTATATTCGTAAAGACAATATTCTTAGTCCCATTGGTGATATTCTGTATTTTTTAATGATATACAACTTGGAGGGGGGGGAAGGTGTGTATTATCCGAACAGTTCGGATAGTGAGAGAAATACATCAATGGCTGGATATCTGTACCGGAGTGACGCCAGACCAACTCTCCTCCACCGGAGTGACGCCAGACCAACTCTCCTCCACCGGAGTGACGCCAGACCAACTCTCCTTCACCTGAGTGACGCCAGACCAACTCTCCTCCACCTGAGTGACGCCAGACCAACTCTCCTCCACCTGAGTGACGCCAGACCAACTCTCCTCCACCTGAGTGACGCCAGACCACTCTCCTCCACCTGAGTGACGCCAGACCAACTCTCCTCCACCTGAGTGACGCCAGACCAACTCTCCTCCACCTGAGTGACGCCAGACCAACTCTCCTCCACCTGAGTGACGCCAGACCAACTCTCCTCCACCTGAGTGACGCCAGACCAACTCTCCTCCACCTGAGTGACGCCAGACCAACTCTCCTCCACCTGAGTGACGCCAGATCAACTCTCCTCCACTGGAGTGACGCCAGGTCAACTCTCCTCCACTGGAGTGAAGCCAGGTCAACTCTCCTCCACTGGAGTGAAGCCAGGTCAACTCTCCTCCACCTGAGTGACGCCAGACCAACTCTCCTCCACCTGAGTGACGCCAGGTCAACTCTCCTCCACCTGAGTGACGCCAGATCAACTGTCCTCCACCTGAGTGACGCCAGATCAACTCTCCTCCACTGGAGTGACGCCAGGTCAACTCTCCTCCACTGGAGTGAAGCCAGGTCAACTCTCCTCCACCTGAGTGACGCCAGACCAACTCTCCTCCACCTGAGTGAAGCCAGGTCAACTCTCCTCCACCGGAGTGACGCCAGATCAACTGTCCTCCACCTGAGTGACGCCAGATCAACTCTCCTCCACTGGAGTGACGCCAGGTCAACTCTCCTCCACTGGAGTGAAGCCAGGTCAACTCTCCTCCACTGGAGTGAAGCCAGGTCACTCTCCTCCACCTGAGTGACGCCAGACCAACTCTCCTCCACCTGAGTGAAGCCAGGTCAACTCTCCTCCACCGGAGTGACGCCAGACCAACTCTCCTCCACCTGAGTGAAGCCAGGTCAACTCTCCTCCACCTGAGTGACGCCAGACCAACTCTCCTCCACCTGAGTGAAGCCAGGTCAACTCTCCTCCACCGGAGTGACGCCAGGTCAACTCTCCTCCACCTGAGTGAAGCCAGGTCAACTCTCCTCCACCTGAGTGACGCCAGACCAACTCTCCTCCACCTGAGTGAAGCCAGGTCAACTCTCCTCCACCGGAGTGACGCCAGGTCAACTCTCCTTCATCTGAGTGACGCCAGACCAACTCTCCTCCACCTGAGTGAAGCCAGGTCAACTCTCCTCCACCTGAGTGACGCCAGACCAACTCTCCTCCACCTGAGTGAAGCCAGGTCAACTCTCCTCCACCTGAGTGACGCCAGACCAACTCTCCTCCACCTGAGTGAAGCCAGGTCAACTCTCCTCCACCGGAGTGACGCCAGGTCAACTCTCCTCCACCTGAGTGAAGCCAGGTCAACTCTCCTCCACCTGAGTGAAGCCAGGTCAACTCTCCTCCACCTGAGTGACGCCAGACCAACTCTCCTCCACCTGAGTGAAGCCAGGTCAACTCTCCTCCACCTGAGTGACGCCAGACCAACTCTCCTCCACCTGAGTGAAGCCAGGTCAACTCTCCTCCACCTGAGTGACGCCAGACCAACTCTCCTCCACCTGAGTGAAGCCAGGTCAACTCTCCTCCACCTGAGTGACGCCAGACCAACTCTCCTCCACCTGAGTGAAGCCAGATCAACTCTCCTCCACCTGAGTGACGCCAGGTCAACTCTCCTCCACCTGAGTGACGCCAGATCAACTCTCCTGACCCAGTGTAGGCTAGTGTGGGGGCAGTTTTCCTATGTCATTTTGAATCGGGAGGCTGCATACATTTTAGGTTATGTTATTCAGTGCCAACTATATGTGTTTTACATATGTAGAAGTGTGTTGCCTCCGTTGTTGGCGTGACCTCGGGACCTCCAAGGGAGGGGGGAGGTAACTTCCTGGAGTAGCTGTATCTTCTTATTGATCAAATATTCATGGATGTGTGGCCTGCGTCCCATCATAGTTTGACTGGTCACCGTGACTTTCTTATTAATGCCACCATGCACTCAGAGCCTCACACACACACACAAACACTTCCAGTAATAATTCAAGTGCCACTTTAAAAGGCGTCTGTCGCAGAGTTATGGCACTTAACTTCTTATGGTTGAAATTAAAAGTGATTGAGCGCAACCTTGCACGTTGCATAGGCTATCCTATGGTGCAGTTGCCTCACAACTGAAGTATCCCCGGTTCGATTCCCGCGGCAGGTTACAGCTCGTTTACTTTCATCTGATGTCTCTGTTTACCCAGTAGTAAATAGGCAAGCAGGAGTTACGCAACTGTTGTGGGTTGTTTCCGACATACAGGTAGTCATTGATCTATTGGGGGACCTTGCACATGGTGCTTCTGATCACCTAGCAGTAAAACACATTGCCGGGCGGGAGTTAATCAACTGTTGTGGCTTGCGTTCTGCGAAAGGTCAGTGTTTTTACTCTAGAGAAGGCCCTCTATAGGCCTAACAACGGTGGAATTGATTTTGGAAATATATCGTGTCTATTCTAGTTTATGTAGTTATTAAAATACAAATTATAATGCTCATATTTGTTGATCATTTAATAACTGAATGTATTCCGTTGTGAATTACAGTGACATTTCATTATACATTATTGATTAGAATTTACTGATGAATTTTGTATATTATTTTGCTCAAAAATTGTGTATTTTAAATTTATTAAAATTGTGTATTTTATATATTTAGAAAATTTGTATTTTATTTGAATTATATGTTTCATTTTATGTCTATTACACATTTTGTATTATAATTCATTTAGCGTTACATGAGCGGGAGATGGTGATGTTACAGCAGCTACAGAACTAAGGCAAGCTCATCAAGGGGAGGAAGTATTAGCTTATGGCTGACTCCTTCAAGACCCCGGGTCGGGGCTAGCCCCACCTGTACCCGGGTCGGGGCCAGTCCCACCTGTACCAGGGTCGGGGCTAGCCCCACCTGTACCCGGGTCGGGGCCAGTCCCACCTGTACCAGGGTCGGGGCTAGCCCCACCTGTACCCTGGTCGGGGCTTGCCCCACCTGTACCCTGGTCGGGGCTAGCCCCACCTGTACCCGGGTCGGGGCTAGCCCCACCTGTACCAGGGTCGGGGCTAGTCCCACCTGTACCAGGGTCGGGGCTAGCCCCACCTGTACCAGGGTCGGGGCTAGCCCCACCTGTACCCGGGTCGGGGCTAGCCCCACCTGTACCAGGGTCGGGGCTAGCCCCACCTGTACAGGGTCGGGGCTAGCCCCACCTGTACCCGGGTCGGGGCTAGCCCCACCTGTACCAGGGTCGGGGCTAGCCCCACCTGTACCAGGGTCGGGGCTAGCCCCACCTGTACCAGGGTCGGGGCTAGCCCCACCTGTACCCGGGTCGGGGCTAGCCCCACCTGTACCAGGGCCGGGGCTAGCCCCACCTGTACCCGGGTCGGGGCTAGCCCCACCTGTACCAGGGTCGGGGCTAGCCCCACCTGTACCCGGGTCGGGGCTAGCCCCACCTGTACCAGGGTCGGGGCTAGCCCCACCTGTACCAGGGTCGGGGCTAGCCCCACCTGTACCAGGGTCGGGGCTAGCCCCACCTGTACCAGGGTCGGGGCTAGCCCCACCTGTACCAGGGTCGGGGCTAGCCCCACCTGTACCAGGGTCGGGGCTAGTCCCACCTGTACCCGGGTCGGGGCTAGCCCCACCTGTATCAGGGTCGGGGCTAGCCCCACCTGTACCCGGGTCGGGGCTAGCCCCACCTGTACCAGGGTCGGGGCTAGTCCCACCTGTACCCGGGTCGGGGCTAGTCCCACCTGTACCCGGCAACATAACTAAGCCCGTGTTACTCAGGTAATCAACACGACTCACACTGATCAAGGATGGATCTCCACGTAAACAACATCTTTCTATCTAAATGACGTTCATTTCATGTCACTTCTCAGCATACTTCGTAAGCTTTAACATTAACTTGATGCTAAATGAGTACAAATACACCTTAAAATTAAGTTTAAACCTTTACTAAACAAGAAACATTTCTCAAGTGGCCACTTGATGAGTTAGTGGGGAGTGAAAAACTGGGTAACATGACAGAGTTCTGTCAAACATTAATTTTGACATCTTCTAAGCTTGTGGTTGCTGTGGTTTTGCTGTCTGCTTTTGTCCAATTTTTACTGTACTTTCATCGAAGCTTAAGAGAACGGCATCACAGAATAACTGGGTGCCAGATTCTAAGCTTATAAACGAAAAGGTTTTGATGAATAAATCTCAAAAGAATGATATCTGAGAACATTTCAGCGCTCTGAGAGCATTTAAACTGGATTACACACGTAATGTTCTTTTTAATTAGACCAACAGTGTCCATATTGAGTCGCTTTATTGGAGTTTATACAACTCAATTTATATGCATGCTGAGGTTAAGAAAATCAGGCAGGTTGACCAGACCACACATTAGAAGGTGAAGGGACGACGACGACGTTTCGGTCCGTCCTGGACCATTCTCAAGTTGATTGAGAATGGTCGATTGGAACGGACCGAAACGTCGTCGTCCCTTCACCTTCTAGTGTGTGGTCTGGTCAACATACTTCAGCCACGTTGTTGTGACTCATCGCCTGCAAAATCAGGTGGGTTTGACCAGCTTGGTACGTGCATGGCAAGACACAACCACTTCCCATTAGACGCTTGTCAAACGGTGGCAACGTGTCCCGTAACTACTGCTCGTGGTCAGCCATTCTCTCCATCTGCAACTCCGTAAAAAATGCAGCTCTTTTGCCTAACTAGTAACGTACAAGCCGAACAGCCCACTTAACCTATTGAGGCTAATGTGTAGAGATCGTCAACATTACGGCGCTTTAATTTATGCTACTACGTCACGTTTATAACGGATTAATCGCTAAACAAATCCGCCACTTTAGGAGACAGAGGGAGGAATAAGGTGTATCAGCCCGGCTCCAGGTCACAATATACAAATAACCGTTAACTAAAATATTCTTGTCGTCACTAAGGTCAAATGTTCCGTAGACGGTCTGAGCGTCTCGGGTTGTGGTGCTGGACTTAAGGCCTATCAACCTCTGGAGGGTTATTGAGGATTATCAACCTCAGAGGAGGGGGGGAGTTATGAGGCTTATCAACCTTATCAGAAGGGTTACTAAGGCCTATCAGCCTCTGGAACGTTATTAAGACCCTTAAACCTCAACGAGTTATTAAGGCTTAACAAATTCTAGATGGTTACCAAACAACCCTTAGGAGGTTTATTAAGCTCATCACAAAAGCTCAACGATCACTCGGCAAGTGTTCTTAAGTCCTGAACAAGACAAAATTACAAAAACCGCTCTTAAAACTTTCCATAATTTTATTACACACACGTCATAAACCTTCTTTTTCTGCTCAATGGAACAGGTGTTTCTGGGTTAATCCAAGGGCGTAAATCTCTCATGCATATGTTGTATTTGATATTAATATTCTAACACAGACGTGAGCCTCCACCCCACAGTGATAAACAGCATAATACATTCTCCTCTGTCCTACACGAGTACAGACAGCTGTTGTATGCACAGACACGGTGAGTTATTGAACATTCAACCGCAGGCGAGTGAAGTGCTTTTACAGTGCTAACAAGGATATATACATTCTCGTCTTGACCAGACTACACACTAGTAGGTGATTGGACGACGACGTTTCCGTCCGTCCTGGACCATTCTCAAGTCGATTGTGAGAATGAGAAAGACAATCGACTTGAGAATGGTCCAGGACGGACCGAAACGTCGTCGTCCCTTCACCTTCTAGTGTGTGGTCTGGTCAATTTACTTTAGCCACGTTATTGTGACTCATCGCCTGCATACATTCTCGTCTGTCCTACACAGACAGGATATTATAGATCTGTTTACTGATATAGAGTGCGCGGGGGGGGGGGTGTTAGAGTGCTCAACCACAGATGATGAGGGAAGTGGTTTTACAATGGGTTGTCAAGTGCATCGTTAGTGCGCGGGCTTCTTTCTTAATGCCCTATTTAGGTCTCCGATTTAACAACATAAGAATAAAGGAACTGAAGAAGGCCTATTGTACTCATACGAGGCAGCTCCTATTATATCAATCATAACTCACTCATTTATATGTCTAACCTACGCTTGAAACAATACAGCGATCTCCCACATCTTGCTACTTGTGAACACTGCTATTTAATACCCACCCTCGCTATTTAAAATACCATGTTTTGAATTAATTTTAAATAGTACTTTTCTATAACTAGGAGAAACACCGTTCATATATTGACGAACTAGGCAATTACATAGTAGAACTTGGTACTATTCCCGATATAGAGCTAAAAAAAATCAGCTCTATAGAGGAAAAATTTTGTATTATGTATGTGTGTATATATATATATATATATATGTTGACCAGACCACACACTAGAAGTTGAAGGGACGACGACGTTTTCGGTCCGTCCTGGACCATTCTCAGCGCTTGAGAATGGTCCAGACGGACCGAAACGTCGTCGTCCCTTCAACTTCTAGTGTGTGGTCTGGTCAACATACTTCAGCCACGTTATTGTGACTCTTCGCCTGCATATATATATATATATATATATATATATATATATATATATATATATATATATATATATATATATATATATATATATTCCCCAAGTTTCCTCCAGAGGTCCCCCCCCCCCCCCCCCAGGATACAACTCCACAACAGCTGCCTGACTTCCAGCTACCTAGGTACTTCTAGGTAAACACAGGAATTAGGTGATAGGAAACGAGCCCAACCATTTCTAGCCCGTCCGGGATTCGAGCCTGGGATTCCAATTTTTGTGAATCGAGAACGAAACCAGTTGTACTACCGAGACCTCTCGTTTAGAACCCGTCTCGCTATTGTAGCCACAGTTTGGAACCAGCGTGTCCTGAGAGAGGGCAAATGCCGTTGAACTCATCCAATACCGTTCAACTCGCATAATAATGTATTACAGGGTACAAGGCTGCTTGTCACAAGTTGAATAGCTCCTCCAGCTCCTCAGATGGCGGGCAGGAACCATGGATGCAGTGAGCATTTCCTCTCTGGATTAACGCATGGAATTATCTAGAACAAAAAGTCCACACACGACTTGAGATGCACAAAACGTTTCGGTCGAGGACCGACCGAAACGTCGTTGTTTCTTCATCTTGTGATGAGTAGTTTGGTCATCATATCTTCAGCCTCGTTATTGTGACTCATTGTCACCATGATGCATCTAACTCCTCAAACAATGTCAAGTTTAATCATGTAACCTGATAACGCAGTGAGGTCATTCTCCGCCCGATGTTACTGTTGGACACCTTCGCAAATCTTCATTTCTTAAGTAAAAGCAAACTTAGCCGCCATGATTAATGAAAGATGTACAGGTTTCGTGAGTGGACACGTAGATGCTTCATCAATCCTGGCCCCGGCTACAACGGTAAATCATTTAAACAAATTCTGTATACGGCTTAACGAGCAGGAAACGAGAGCGCTAAATTAAACCAACCAACCAATTGACTGCAAAGCTGGGAATTAGGAATTGAAGTTCAACCCAGCAATAGATGGACCATCCTGTATCTAATATATGTAACGACCCTCTTAAAGGTATAGACTAATTCCTCTCAATGTTTGCCGATGATGCAAAAATTATGAGAAGAATGAAGACAGATGACGATAGACAGAGACGACAGGACGACTTGGACAGGCTGGAGGAATGGTCTAGAAAACGGCAACTAAAGTTCAAANATGTGGTGTTGTTGCAGCTATTGGGCATGTTGCAGCTGCTTGATCTACAATGGGGCCATCCCAGCTGGATTGCTTGTGTGTTTCAGAAGGTGGTGGTTGGAGTGTTGGTCCTGCAAGAAGCCATTGGTGGTGCTGTCTGTAAAGCTGGGATCTTGTTACCCCTGCTTGTTGCATAGGTAATCTGGAAGGATTTCCTTCACCAGGTTGTCAGATGCCACTGAAGAGGACAGGAACGCTGGTACAGCAATTTGTGTTGCTGTGCGCACGCCAGCCCCCGAGTCTGACAGGAAGGGAGCCTGTTTCCACTGTGAGTCGCTGAGGGAAAGATTGAGGGCTTTTTCTAGTGTTGATTTCAGCAAGCTGTCGTACTCTTCTAATTTAATATTTGAACGATGGCGAACATCTAAGAAAGTAGGTCCGCCTGGGGAGGGACAAGCATCTGGTGATGAGGTAAAATACATCATGAGAATCAATGTCTTCAATCATCTCATCCATCCTCTTCAGTCTACAATCTTCTTACCAAAGGCCTCGTCGAAGGCCTTCCCTCCAAGAGGAACTCCTAGGAATGTGCTGTCCTCAGGGTTGGTTATATGGATATCCGGCAAAACACCCTTTATTCACTCTATTATGTGCTGGTTGGTGCAGGCTATTTCGCACATGGAAGAGTTCAGAGTGAGGACTAGACTTACTCCTTGCTCCTAAATTATTCTTATGTCCTCCAGGAGGGATCTAGGGAGCCACTAGAGTACCATCGTCCAAAACCAAATGTTGAGCTCACTGGACAGGTTATCGGTGACTTCTTTGATAACTAGGTAGAAAAGAAAAGAGCAAGGGGGTTCACCCTGTTGGACACCTTCCTGTGATTTGATTCAATGTTCCCGAATAACAGAGTTAATTCCTTGCTGTAGCAAGAGTGTACTAACGAGTAGAGGGAAGGAACATAACGATGCCCCGTTTTGAGTACTGCATGCCTTCTTACCAGATTGAAAGCATTTTTGAAATCCAGTTTTATCAGAGCTTTTTCTTCTGTAATGTTGGCAATGTAGGCTCTAGCTGCATGAGCCGCTGCCTCACACCCTTGGAGAATGCCAACCCCGTGCTGTTTTGGCTTCAGCATGTCTGCTGCTGCCTGGCTAACTGTTCTAGCAGCAGCCTTAGCGACGAGACGCCGGAGTGAATTGCCCACTGCTATTGGTCTGATTCCTCCATCCTTTTCCTCAGAGCACACAGACTAGTACCAAAAATGAAAGGCCGTATGGTCTCTGGTATGTTGCCAGCTAGCATGTGTTGGAGAATCTAGTTAGTTCCACCAGGAGGCCCTGTGCAATCTCGCCCAGTGTAGGTTGAGCATTTGTTTGATGTGGTTGGGTCTTAGTCCTGTGAACCCGCCTGCTGATCCTGGGGGTACCACCAAGAATCGAACACACTCAGGGGTTCTGCTCAGGTGACACCGGACTGATGGAACACTGTCATCACGTGGAGCTCTGGGTGGGTGTTTGTCTCTCAGGGCTTGTGCTGTATCGGCATCCCTGGTGGCAACTGTGTCCTCGCTGGTGATGACTCTCATTGCCCCTACTGTGTTGCATTCTTCTATTTTCTTGCTGACAGTTGCTCTTATTTTGGATGCCTCGTTCTGTTGTTGATACCTTTCCTGTGGTGGGTGTTTTTTTGGCATGGTGGGAAGGGGTACCTGGTTGTCCTCTCTAGGGAAACTATTTATAGCTCTATTGACTGAGGAAGCTAGTGATTTGTCTTTCTTTGCAGGGACATTAGGCATATGTTACCAACAAGAGGAGGATCACCATGCTTGGACTGTTCCAGGAGAGTTATTAACATTTTTCAAGTCAGATAGTTTGGCTGCTGCTTGGGTGCGGGCTGCTTTAGGATGTGCTGCACGGTTCCAACCTATGTCGCTTTGATGGCTTCTAGTAGCTTCCTCCGTTGAAATGAAGCTGTTGGAGGTGTTTTCTCTGACTGCTGGTGTGGGACGTTGATTGATACTCTCTTTTGGAGGGTGCCACATACCCGGACATTGGTTCCGTTGTGGGAATGTTTGCGTACATCCCCATATTATATAATTATATATATATAATATATATATATATATAATATATATATATTAACTGGATATTAACTGGGTAAATTGAAGGTATGAATGGAAGTAACTGCGGAAGGGCCTATTGGCCCATATTTCTTGATGCTTCTATATTGGAGCGGGGTCTTGAAGTGGGTAGAATATAGTTGTGCATTAATTGACTGTTGATTGCTGGTGTTGACTTCTTGATGTGTAGTGCCTCGCAGATGTCAAGCCGCCTGCTATCGCTGTACCTATCGATGATTTCTGTGTTATTTGTTAAGATTTCTCTGGTGATGGTTTGGTTGTGGGAAGAGAGTATATGTTCCTTAATGGAGCCCTGTTGCTTATGCATCGTTAAACGCCTGGAAAGATGTTGTTGTCTTGCCTATATACTGAGTTTTTGGGGCTTACAGTCCCCAAGTGGACATTTAAAGGCATAGACGACGTTTGTCTCTTTTAGGCGTTCTGCTCCGTGTCTGGAGAGTTTTTCATTAGTAGGCTGGCTGTTTTTTTGGTTTTATAGTAAATCGTTAGTTGTATCTTCTGATTTTTGTCTGTAGGGATAACATTTCTATTAACAATATCTTTCAGGACCCTTTCCTCCGTTTTATGAGCGGTGGAGAAGAAGTTCCTGTAAATATATATATATATATATATATATATATATATATATTATATATATATATATATATATATATAGGTACCACCTCTGGTGCAAGTGTAGGGATCCTAACGTTCCTATCAACAATATCTTTCAGGACCCTTTCCTCCGTTTTATGAGCTGTGGAAAGAAGTTCCTGTAAAATAGTCTAATAGGGGGTACAGGTGTTGTGTTAGTTGACTCTTCAGAGGTTACATGGCATTTCACCTTCCTTTTTATGATATCTTCAACGAAACCATTGGAGAAGCCGTTGTTGACTAGGACCTGCCTTACCCTACAGAGTTCTTCGTCGACTTGCTTCCATCCTGAGCTGTGGCTGAGAGCACGGTCGATGTAAGCGTTGACAACACTCCTCTTGTACCTGTCTGGGCAGTCACTGTTGGCATTGAGGCACATTCCTATGTTTGTTTCCTTAGTGTAGACTGCAGTGTGGAAACCTCTGCTCTTTTCCATGACTGTTACATCTAGAAAGGGCAGCTTCCCATCCTTCTCCATCTCATAAGTGAAACTCAACACAGATTCTGCTTGAATGCCTCCTTCAGCTCCTGCAGACGTCTGACATCAGGTACCTGTGTAAAAATGTCGTCAACATACCTGCAGTATATGGCAGGTTTCAAGTTCATGTCAACTAAGACCTTCTGTTCGATGGTACCCATGTAAAAGTTCGCAAACAGGACACCTAGGGGAGAATTCATGGCGACCCATCTACTTGCTTATACATGTGCCCATCTGGGCTCAAGAAGGGTGTCTCTTTAGTACAAGCTGAGAGTAGTTTCCTTAGGATGTTTTCTGGTATGTCAAGAGGAGTACAGGCCGGATCACGATACACTCTGTCCGCTATCATCCCGATTGTTTCATCCACAGGTACGTTGGTACACAGTGATTCTACATCCAACGAGGCTCTTATCCCTGTGGCCCGTGTTCCCCACAGTAAGTCAACAAATTCCTTTGGAGACTTCAGGCTAAAAGCACAAGGTACATAAGGAGTCAGCAAGCCGTTGAGTCGCTTCACCAGTCTGTACGTGGGTGTGGGTATCTGGCTGATGATTGACCGAAGTGGGTTTCCAGGCTTGTGTGTCTTAGCATTTCCATACGCATACCCAGGTTTGTATTCCCCAATAATCTTCGGCAGGTGGAGTCCGGATTTCTTGGCGTTCACAGTTTCGATCAGTCTGTTTACCTTTGTTTTCAATTCGGCTGTAGTGTCCTTTGTTACCCTTTGGAATTTAGTTTGGTCAGAGAGTATGAGGTTCATTTTCGCTAGATATTCGTCTTTTTAAAGAATGACATATATTGGCGACTTGTCACCTCTACTGACGACTATCCCCATGTTCTCACGAAGGCTCTTAGCTGCCGCTTTGAGCTCGGGGGACAGTATGGTGCTTCTGTAGTTACCTCGAATCTTTCCTCCTTCTGCAATAAGTTCTGCTTGCAAGGTGTCTTTGGTGGTGACCTTCTTTTGTGTCTCGAGGTCGAATATGTCGTCCAACAGGATCTCCAACTCCACTTTCCGGGCCATCTCACTTGGTCTGGACATAACGTGACAGTTTATACCCAGATTTAGGAGAGTGACTTGATACTCAGTGAGGTTGATTCCAGCAAGGTTTAGGAAGCCATCTCTTGGTCGTGGAATCGCCATAGGTCCTCCATATAATGTTGTTAGTTTCTTGATTATCCTGGTTTCAATGACATCCTCACAGATCGACATCACCATAGTACCGAAACCAGGATAATCAAGAAACTAACAAGCAACACACGCTATACTAAATATGTTATGATTCCATTTCAATATTTCCAATTGCACTGATAAATTGAATTTTCATAGATTTTGATTTATTTTCATTTTGGTTAACTATTTTGTGTGACATTGCGTTGGAATAGAGCTGTGTTATTTACCATACTGTTCATTTCGTGAGTATAGTTTATTTTTTTATTTTTTCATTGGTTTTCATTTCGTTTTTTTAAGTGTTCTTATTTTTCAGTGAAGGGAAGATCAGAGCACTTCAAATTCACATTTTTTCTGTGGGAACATCAGATCATTTGGGAACGCATCGGATGAGGGAGTGGGAATGGTGGGGAGGACGAGGGGATGGGAGTGGGGGATGGTGGGGAGGACAAGAGGACATGAGAAGTGGTAATGGTGGAGAGGATGGTGGGGACGGGGGCTGGTGGGGAGGACGAGGAGATGGGGGAGTGGAGAAGGGTGGGGAGGACAAGGCGACAGGGGGAGGGGAGATGGTGGGGAGGACGAGGGAATGATGAGGATGAGGGGACGGGGGAGTGGGGAATGGTTGGGAGAACGAGGGTGCGGAGGAGGAGGAATGGCGAGGAGGATTGGGGGTTACAAGGGGAGGGTTGCTGAGGCTCAGCAACGTGCATTCGTTGCTGAGCCACAGTAACGCGTGGCCGGGTACAGCTAGTGTATGTATATATATATATATATATATATATATATATATATATATATATATATATATATATATATATATATGAGTTATTGAATATGAACGAAAGGATGAGATCACTGATTCCAGCAGGAATTCTCTATATTTCTGATGATCTTCTTCACTTGAGAAGGAAGTTAAAAAATTAACTTTTTATAATTAATAATTTTAATTAAAGTTAATTTTTACAATTTTATTATGGTCTGACGCTAAGAGATGCGTTTCGTTGACTCTTTCAGACATTTTCAAAGGCAGAGTTGAAGTGGATACAAATTATTTGGAGCAACGGAATATATAACCAAGAAGGAAGAAGTGAAGTAAGATGTTGCATGCACAAATAGGCCTACTACACTTTCCTGATTTTTTTGTGTTCTTATGAAGGCTGGGGCAGTGTGTTGGACATTGTGTCTTGAAGATGGTAAAATTTACTAGAGTGTGAGCTGGTTGCTAATAGTTGGTTGTGTTTGAGATGTAGTGCATCGACGATGTCTAATCTTGCATTGTAATCTGTCAATTATTTTGGATTGTTTGTCAGGATATCTCTCGTGGTCATCTGGTTGTGTGTAAAGAGTGTATGTTCTTTGAAGGAGCCTTGCTGTTTGTGCACTGTCAGGAGATGTTGTCTTGTCTATATACTGAGATCGTTGGGGGCGACAGTCCCCAAGTGGGCAAATGAAGGCATAGACGTTATTAGTCTTTTTCAAGGCGTTTTGCTTTTATCGAGAGAGTTCTTCGTGAGCAAGTTGGAGGTCTTCTTACTCTTGTTGTAGAATGTCAACTCTATCCTGAGGTTGGTGTTGGTAGGGGTCACGCTTCTATCAATGTTTTTCAGAGCTCTTTCCTCCGTTCTTTGAGCCGTGGAAAAGAAGTTCATGAAGAATAGTTTAATAGGTGAGGAAGATATTGTAGCGCTGGCAGTTTCATCAGACGTAGCACTGCGTTTCACCTTTCTTTTAATGGACATATTTACTAATGGACAGCTACTTCGACATATCCATTACTAAGATCTGTCCTATTTTCTGAGTTCCTCGGCAACCCACTTCCAGCTGAAGCGGTGTGTGAGGGCGCGGTTGCCAGAGGCCTCAACAACGCTACACTTCTACCTGTCAGTGTATTCACTGTTACATTCCTAGTCCTCATATCCCAGTTCCTCGTCCTCATATCCCTTCCAAGTGCTGTATAATCATACCGGCTTAGCAATATTTCCTCATAGTCACCCAACTTTACCCTATAACCCGGGGGTTCTTCCTGACAATGCAAATCGATTCACCACAGCGATATCCTTTTGATGGTGGACGAAAGGTACTGGAGTGATATATGCTCTTCTTGGGTACTTTTTCGTGCAATCATCGGAGGTAGGGATTCGTAATCAGAGATCGCTCTCACGTGAGTTATTATGAATAGAAAGAACTCAGCCGGTACGACTATACAGCACTTGGAACGGATATGAGGATGGACTAAAGGAACGGTGCCTATATCCACTTGAACCATCGGGAATCGAACGCCGGCTCTACAAGAAGCGAGGCCGTTGCCGTGCCAACCGATTCAGTCTTTAGCCATTAATGCCATTCCTAATATTTTAATTGTTTTTATTTCTTCTCCAGAATAGATGTGATTGTTTCTGTAGTTGTAAAGATTACTTAAGTTGCCAGAAACCCTTAAGCCTTATCCAGTTTGAATTTGACCTGTATTCGGAAAACCTAATTCGTCGTGAAGACAAGGAGCTGGGATATGAAGACGGAGTGAAGGAAAGGTGCCCACCCACAGGGGATAGAAAGCCGTCAAAGACCATCAGGGTAAGGAAGAAGGCTCTCAAACAAAGAAACTCTCAGAGAAAGGAAAAAAACGCTCAACGTTAGGAACCAGTCCTCAAAATAAGGAATTACAATTCTTCGCACACACTACACACACACACACACACACACACACACACACACACACACACACACACACACACACACACACACACACACACACACACGCTCACTCTCTCTCTTCATAAGAGTGCGTGGACGAACACAGTAAGAGAGTGTGCCAGAAGGTGGCAGACCACCAAAGTCCGCCCTGAAAATGGCCCTCAGTCCCCTCACAATACTCCGAGCCACTTGGACCTTCCTTACAGGGTGCGACGGAGACATAGGCCAGCAAGAAAAGGTTCTCAAATCCCTTAGTGTGTAAATTGCACCATGCAATTTACACACAATGTAATCTAAAGGTGTGTAAATTTAAACCCAGTGCACAATGTAATCTAAAAGGTGCCAACGACGCAAAAATATAGTTTTTATTACTATCCTCATCAGCGCTTACTCTTGGTCTCAACCACTCGAGGTGGAGAATCCCACCGGGAAACTCATTATCAAGTTGATCATTCATTCGTGGGAAAGCATGAGGCTGGGAACTGTCTTCCCGCGCTGGTCCCGGAAACTACCACCTGTCTGGGGGGAAGGTGATAACACCCGCCAGGTGGAGGGGCAACAGCCAGCTGGCATGCTTTCTGCAGCTCACCGAGATAGCGACGCTATCTTTTGTCAAGGTGAGAGTATATATATGATTCAACTATATTGGTGTTGATTGTTGTTGAGACTCACTAGTAACCCACCAGTGACCAGGGAGACCCACCAGTGACCAGGGAGGTCCACTAGTGACCAGGGAGACCCACCAGTGACCAGGGAGACCCACCAGTGACCAGGGGGACCCACCAGTGAGCAGGGGGTCGCACCAGTGACCAGGGGGACCCACCAGTGACCAGGGGGGTCCACTAGTGACCAGAGGGACCCACCAGTGACCAGAGGGGTCCACTAGTGACCAGGGGGCCCCACCAGTGACCAGGGGGGTCCACCAGTGACCAGGGGGGTCCACCAGTGACCAGGGGGACCCACCAGTGACCAGGGGGGTCCACTAGTGACCAGGGGGACCCACCAGTGACCAGGGGGGTCCACTAGTGACCAGGGGGACCCACCAGTGACCAGGGGGACCCACCAGTGACCAGGGGGACCCACCAGTGACCAGGGGGACCCACCAGTGACCAGGGGGACCCACCAGTGACCAGGGGGGTCCACTAGTGACCAGGGGGACCCACCAGTGACCAGGGGGGGACCCACCAGTGACCAGGGGGGACCCACCAGTGACCAGGGGGGACCCACCAGTGACCAGAGGGACCCACCAGTGACCAGGGGGGACCCACCAGTGACCAGGGGGGACCCACCAGTGACCAGGGGGGACCCACCAGTGACCAGGGAGGTCCACTAGTGACCAGGGGGTCCCACCAGTGACCAGGGGGTCCCACCAGTGACCAGGGAGGTCCACTAGTGACCAGGGAGTCCCACCAGTGACCAGGGAGGTCCACTAGTGACCAGGGGATCCCACCAGTGACCAGGGAGGTCCACTAGTGACCAGGGGGTCCCACCAGTGACCAGGGGGTCCCACCAGTGACCAGGGGGTCCCACCAGTGACCAGGGGCTCCCACCAGTGACCAGGGAGGTCCACTAGTGACCAGGGGGTCCCACCAGTGACCAGGGAGGTCCACCAGTGACCAGGGAGGTCCACTAGTGACCAGGGGGTCCCACCAGTGACCAGGGAGGTCCACTAGTGACCAGAGGGACCCACCAGTGACCAGGGGGGACCCAACAGTGACCAGGGGGGACCCAACAGTGACCAGGGGGACCCACCAGTGACCAGGGGGACCCACCAGTGACCATGGGGACCCACTAGTGACCAGGGGGACCCACCAGTGACCAGGGAGGTCCACTAGTGACCAGGGGGACCCACCAGTGACCAGGGGGGTCCACTAGTGACCAGGGGGACCCACCAGTGACCAGGGGGACCCACCAGTGACCAGGGGGACCCACCAGTGACCAGGGGGGTCCACTAGTGACCAGGGGGACCCACCAGTGACCAGGGGGACCCACCAGTGACCAGGGGGGTCCCACCAGTGACCAGGGGGACCCACCAGTGACCAGGGGGACCCACTAGTGACCAGGGGGTCACTGGTGATTAGTTTTGATCACCAGTGACCAGGGGGACCCACCAGTGACCAGGGGGGACCCACCAGTGACCAGGGGGACCCACCAGTGACCAGGGGGACCCACCAGTGACCAGGGGGGACCCACCAGTGACCAGGGGGACCCACCAGTGACCAGGGGGGACCCACCAGTGACCAGGGGACCCACCAGTGACCAGGGGGACCCACCAGTGACCAGGGGGACCCACCAGTGACCAGGGGGACCCACCAGTGACCAGGGGGGACCCACCAGTGACCAGGGGACCCACCAGTGACCAGGGGGGACCCACCAGTGACCAGGGGGACCCACCAGTGACCAGGGGGGACCCACCAGTGACCAGGGGGGACCCACCAGTGACCAGGGGGACCCACCAGTGACCAGGGGGGACCCACCAGTGGCAGGGGGACCCACCAGTGACCAGGGGGGACCCACCAATGACCAGGGGGGACCCACCAGTGACCAGGGAGGACCCCCTAGGAAGGTGATGAAGACATCCTGGTAGTTTAGGACCTCCTGCTGTTTTCTCGTCAGGTAATCGCTCAGGTGAGCCAGGGGCCACTTGCTCCTGCCTTGACGGGGGTCAAGGGCCCCCAAGCTGCATTGACGGGGATCATATGGGCCCCGACCCTGAATTGACGGGCCAGGTTTACCACCCCTCCCTTGACAGGGTGCACCATCACTCTGCTGAATCAAGGTATTTCTGGTACAGTCAGCCACCGCTTGTCAATTTTGAATCACATTGTATTGATGATTAATGTCCTTTAACGGCGTTGATATTACTCCCAGACTCATCATGTTTAATTAATCCATTATGCCAAGTGTTGAGTGAGGTGAGTTTGTGGTGTATGTAGTGATGGTGCTTACCTATGTTGGTCTGTCCGTAGCTGTGTCTCCGTTGTCTGGTCACGGGTTGCTGGTGGGACACGTGTCTGGCCCTGCCCCCCCCCCCTCGTGTCTCACCTGTCACGGTCCTCAGTCCCCCGTGTCTCACCTGTCACGGTCCTCAGTCCCCCGTGTCTCGCCTGTCACGGTCCTCAGTCCCCCGTGTCTCACCTGCCACGGTCCTCAGCCCCCCGTGTCTCACCTGTCACGGTCCTCAGCCCCCGTGTCTCACCTGTCACGGTCCTCAGTCCCCCGTGTCTCACTTGTCACGGTCCTCAGCCCCCCGTGTCTCACCTGCCACGGCCCTCAGCCCCCCGTGTCTCACCTGTCACGGTCCTCAGCCCCCCGTGTCTCTCCTACCACGGCCCTCAGCCCCCCCGTGTCTCACCTGTCACGGTCCTCAGCCCCCCCGTGTCTCACCTGCCACGGCCCTCAGCCCCCGTGTCTCACCTGTCACGGTCCTCAGCCCCCCGTGTCTCTCCTACCACGGCCCTCAGCACCCCGTGTCTCACCTGTCACGGTCCTCAGCCCCCCGTGTCTCACCTGCCACGGTCCTCAGCCCCCTCGTGTCTCACCTGCCACGGTCCTCAGTCCCCCGTGTCTCACCTGCCAGTCCTCAGCCCCCCCGTGTCTCACCTGTCACGGTCCTCGGCCCCCCGTGTCTCACCTGCCACGGTCCTCAGTCCCCATGTCTCACCTGCCACGGTCCTCAGCCCCCTCGTGTCTCACCTGCTATGGTCCTCAGTCCCCCCGTGTCTCACCTGCCACGGTCCTCACCTGCCACGGTCCTCAGCCCCCCGTGTCTCACCTGCCACGGTCCTCAGCCCCCTCGTGTCTCACCTGCCACGGTCCTCAGCCCCCCTGTGTCTCACCTGCCACGGTCCTCAGTCCCCCGTGTCTCACCTGCCACGGTCCTCAGCCCCCGTGTCTCACCTGTCACGGTCCTCAGCCCCCGTGTCTCACCTGTCACGGTCCTCAGTCCCCCGTGTCTCACTTGTCACGGTCCTCAGCCCCCGTGTCTCACCTGCCACGGCCCTCAGCCCCCCGTGTCTCACCTGTCACGGTCCTCAGCCCCCCGTGTCTCTCCTACCACGGCCCTCAGCCCCCCGTGTCTCACCTGTCACGGTCCTCAGCCCCCCGTGTCTCACCTGCCACGGCCCTCAGCCCCCCGTGTCTCACCTGTCACGGTCCTCAGCCCCCCGTGTCTCTCCTACCACGGCCCTCAGCCCCCCGTGTCTCACCTGTCACGGTCCTCAGCCCCCCCGTGTCTCACCTGCCACGGCCCTCAGCCCCCCGTGTCTCACCTGTCACGGTCCTCAGCCCCCCGTGTCTCACCTGCCACGGTCCTCACCTGCCACGGTCCTCAGCCCCCCCGTGTCTCACCTGCCACGGTCCTCAGCCCCTCGTGTCTCACCTGCCACGGTCCTCAGCCCCCCTGTGTCTCACCTGCCACGGTCCTCAGCCCCCCCGTGTCTCACCTGCCACGGTCCTCAGCCCCCGTGTCTCACCTGCCACGGTCCTCAGTCCCCCGTGTCTCACCTGCCACGGTCCTCGGCCCCCGTGTCTCACCTGTCACGGTCCTCAGCCCCCGTGTCTCACCTGTCACGGTCCTCAGTCCCCCGTGTCTCACCTGTCACGGTCCTCAGCCCCCCGTGTCTCACCTGCCACGGTCCTCAGGCCCCCCCCCCGTGTCTCACCTGTCACGGTCCTCAGTCCCCCGTGTCTCACCTGTCACGGTCCTCAGTCCCCCCGTGTCTCACCTGTCACGCCCCTCAGCCCCCCCCCCGTGTCTCACCTACCACGGTCCTCAGCCCAATGAACTCTAGCGTGTGTCGGATATGCTCGCATGTACTGTCCGGGAATCGACCCAGGGACCATTGGGCTGGGAGCGGACTGAACTTAAGTCACTGCGATACAGATTCGTTCCCATGCGAGTCCTTCCTCGAGGTCGGGGTCACCGGGTCAAATTTATCACGGGACCTAATGACCAATCCCAATGAAGACAGTTGATCAAGATTGATCACATGAGTACCTATAGCGTTTTGAACACGTCACAAATATTTTGATTGAAAATTGTTTGCATAACGTAATTATTTTTACAGTAATGTTATCGGAACTTTAGTTTCATTTAATGTGAAGAAGCCAAAGTTGATGGGGAGAAACTTAGCAAACAAGAAAGTTGCAAAGTTGCATTCCCTGCAATCAAATATAATTAGGAGTCGATGGCAAATGATAAAGCAAGCAAAGAGAGATCTAGTTATATCTTAGCCAAAAGGATCAACCACTCAAGTATCTACTACGAAACCTCTACATCTTTCATCAATCATGGCTGCTTTTTGTTTTGTTTTTTAATTCTAGAAGTTTATGAGCTCCGAAGCGGTAAGAGCTTGTCTATAATAAAAGAAACTTGAATTGCTAACTTTCAAGCTAATAAACTGCTTAATAAAGAAAGACTAAGCCGCCATTACAGATGTACAGGCTTCGTCCGTGGACACTTACTGATAAATCCTGGCCCTTATAACACCAAGCATAAGGTTTGTTTTGTATAGTCATATTGAGTCGGGATAAAAACTAAAGAAACACCAATCAGCTGGGCCCCGACGGGTTATACAGTGTGCGGAACAGATGCACAACACCTGCGTGGGTCCAGCGGTGCTTGAGGACCGCCGAGGCACCTGTCAAGCTTCAGGTGAGCGCCACAACAATTCGTGAAACTAATTTGTCTGAAAGCGAAGGCAAAAAGTTAATCCCCGAGATCTGGACGGAAGTTGAGGAAGCCAAGCTCAGCTCTTGATTCCTGAGTCTCAAGTGATTAGGAGTTCCCGAGGGGGAGCCTCCTCCGTCTACCCCGAGGGGGGAGCCTCCTCCGTCTACCCCGAGGGGGGAGCCTCCTCCGTCTACCCCGAGGGGGGAGCCTCCTCCGTCTACCCGAGGGGGGAGCCTCCTCCGTCTACCCCGAGGGGGGAGCCTCCTCCGTCTACCCCGAGGGGGGAGCCTCCTCCGTCTACCCGAGGGGGGAGCCTCCTCCGTCTACCCCGAGGGGGAGCCTCCTCCGTCTACCCCGAGGGGGAGCCTCCTCCGTCTTCCCCAGGGGGAGCCTCCTCCGTCTACCCCGAGGGGGAGCCTCCTCCGTCTACCCCGAGGGGGGAGCCTCCTCCGTCTACACCGAGGGGGAGCCTCCTCCGTCTACCCGAGGGGGAGCCTCCTCCGTCTAACCCCGAGGGGGAGCCTCTCCCGTCTACCCCGAGGGGGAGCCTCCTCGTCTACCCCGAGGGGGGAGCCTCTCCGTCTACCCCGAGGGGGAGCCTCCTCCGTCTACCCCGAGGGGGAGCCTCCTCCGTCTACCCCGAGGGGGAGCCTCTTCCGT
>WNGS01165318.1:27372469-27383383 GCA_020271785.1 Procambarus virginalis
TTGGGTAGAGCAGGCCATGCCAGCCAACCTGTTGGGCACTGCCTAGCTGCAAATACACCTATATTCGGTGTGGATTGGGGCAGCGAGGCAGAGGGCCACAGCAATTCGGAGGGCCTGCAGTGTGAGGTGCGTGGCAGTTGCTGACATTGGGGATCCTAATAGGAAGTCACCTGCATGGGGAGCTGCTACAGCTCTAAGTCGGGCAGTGTCATGTGGTGTTGTTGCAGCTATTGGGCATGTTGCAGCTGCTTGATCTACAATGGGGCCATCCCAGCTGGATTGCTTGTGTGTTTCAGAAGGTGGTGGTTGGAGTGTTGGTCCTGCAAGAGAGCCATTTGGTGGTGCTGTCTGTAAAGCTGGGATCTTGTACCCCTGCTTGTTGACATAGGTAATCTGGAAGGATTTCCTTCACCAGGTTGTCAGATGCCACTGAAGAGGACAGGAACGCTGGTACAGCAATTTGTGTTGCTGTGCGCACGCCAAGGCCCCCCGAGTCTGACAGGAAGGGAGGCCTGTTTCCACTGTGAGTCGCTGAGGGAAAGATTGAGGGCTTTTTCTAGTGTTGATTTCAGCAAGCTGTCGTACTCTTCTAATTTAATATTATTGAACGATGGCGAACATCTAAGAAAGTAGGTCAGCCTGGGGAGGGACAAGCATCTGGTGATGAGGTAAAATACATCATGAGAATCAATGTCTTCAATCATCTCATCCATCCTCTTCAGGTCTACAATCTTCTTACCAAAGGCCTCGTCGAAGGCCTTCCCTCCAAGAGGAACTCCTAGGAATGTGCTGTCCTCAGGGTTGGTTATATGGATATCCGGCAAAACACCCTTTATTCACTCTATTATGTGCTGGTTGGTGCAGGCTATTTCGCACATGGAAGAGTTCAGAGTGAGGACTAGACTTACTCCTTGCTCCTAAATTATTCTTATGTCCTCCAGGAGGGAGTCTAGGGAGCCAGCTAGAGTACCATCGTCCAAAACCAAATGTTGAGCTCACTGGACAGGTTATCGGTGACTTCTTTGATAACTAGGTAGAAAAGAAAAGGAGCAAGGGGGTTCACCCTGTTGGACACCTTCCTGTGATTTGATTCAATGTTCCCGAATAACAGAGTTAAGTCCTTGCTGTAGCAAGAGTGTACTAACGAGTAGAGGGAAGGAACATAACGATGCCCCGTTTTGAGTACTGCATGCCTTCTTACCAGATTGAAAGCATTTTTGAAATCCAGTTTTATCAGAGCTTTTTTTTCTGTAATGTTGGCAATGTAGGCTCTAGCTGCATGAGCCGCTGCCTCACACCCTTGGAGAATGCCAACCCCGTGCTATTTTGGCTTCAGCATGTCTGCTGCTGCCTGGCTAACTGTTCTAGCAGCAGCCTTAGCGACGAGGCGCCGGAGTGAATTGCCCACTGCTATTGGTCTGATTCCTCCATCCTTTTTCCTCAGAGCACACAGACTAGTACCAAAAATGAAAGGCCGTATGGTCTCTGGTATGTTGCCAGCTAGCCATGTGTTGGAGAATCTAGTTAGTTCCACCAGGAGGCCCTGTGCAATCTCGCCCAGTGTAGGGTTGAGCATTTGTTTGATGTGGTTGGGTCTTAGTCCTGTGAACCCGCCTGCTGATCCTGGGGGTATCCACCAAGGATTCGAACACACTCAGGGGTTCTGCTCAGGTGACACCGACTGATGGAACACTGTCATCACGTGGAGCTCTGGGTGGGTGTTTGTCTCTCAGGGCTTGTGCTGTATCGGCATCCCTGGTGGCAACTGTGTCCTCGCTGGTGATGACTCTCATTGCCCCTACTGTGTTGCATTCTTCTATTTTCTTGCTGACAGTTGCTCTTATTTTGGATGCCTCGGTTCTTGTTGTTGATACCTTTCCTGTGGTGGGTGTTTTTTTGGCATGGGTGGGAAGGGGTACCTGGTTGTCCTCTCTAGGGAAAACTATTTATAGCTCTAATGACTGAGGAAGCTAGTGATTTGTCTTTCTTTGCAGGGACAGTTAGGCATATGTTACCAAACAAGAGGAGGATGCACCATGCTTGGACTGTTCCAGGAGAGTTATTAACATTTTTCAAGTCAGATAGTTTGGCTGCTGCTTGGGTGCGGGCTGCTTTAGGGATGTGCTGCACGGTTCCAACCTATGTCGCTTTGATGGCTTCTAGTAGCTTCCTCCGTTGAAATGAAGCTGTTGGAGGTGTTTTCTCTGACTGCTGGTTTGGGACGTTGATTGATACTCTCTTTTGGAGGGTGCCACATACCCGGACATTGGGTTCCGTTGTGGGAATGTTTGCGTACATCCCCATATTATATAATTATATATATATAGGTACCACCTCTGGTGCAAGTGTAGGGATCCTAACGTTCCTATCAACAATATCTTTCAGGACCCTTTCCTCCGTTTTATGAGCTGTGGAAAAGAAGTTCCTGTAAAATAGTCTAATAGTGGGTACAGGTGTTGTGTTAGTTGACTCTTCAGAGGTTACATGGCATTTCACCTTCCTTTTTACGATGTCTTCAACGAAACCATTGGAGAAGCCGTTGTTGACTAGGACCTGCCTTACCCTACAGAGTTCTTCATCGACTTGCTTCCATCCTGAGCTGTGGCTGAGAGCATGGTCGATGTAAGCGTTGACAACACTCCTCTTGTACCTGTCTGGGCAGTCACTGTTGGCATTGAGGCACATTCCTATGTTTGTTTCCTTAGTGTAGACTGCAGTGTGGAAACCTCCGCTCTTTTCCATGACTGTTACATCTAGAAAGGGCAGCTTCCCATCCTTCTCCATCTCATAAGTGAAACTCAACACAGATTCTGCTTGAATGCCTCCTTCAGCTCCTGCAGACGTCTGACATCAGGTACCTGTGTAAAAATGTCGTCAACATACCTGCAGTATATGGCAGGTTTCAAGTTCATGTCAACTAAGACCTTCTGTTCGATGGTACCCATGTAAAAGTTCGCAAACAGGACACCTAGGGGAGAATTCATGGCGACCCCATCTACTTGCTTATACATGTGCCCATTCGGGCTCAAGAAGGGTGTCTCTTTAGTACAAGCTGAGAGTAGTTTCCTTAGGATGTTTTCTGGTATGTCAAGAGGAGTACAGGCCGGATCACGATACACTCTGTCCGCTATCATCCCGATTGTTTCATCCACAGGTACGTTGGTACACAGTGATTCTATATCCAACGAGGCTCTTATCCCTGTGGCCCATGTTCCCCACAGTAAGTCAACAAATTCCTTTGGAGACTTCAGGCTAAAAGCACAAGGTACATAAGGAGTCAGCAAGCCGTTGAGTCGCTTCACCAGTCTGTACGTGGGTGTGGGTATCTGGCTGATGATTGACCGAAGTGGGTTTCCAGGCTTGTGTGTCTTAGCATTTCCATACGCATACCCAGGTTTGTATTCCCCAATAATCTTCGGCAGGTGGAGTCCGGATTTCTTGGCGTTCACAGTTTCGATCAGTCTGTTTACCTTTGTTTTCAATTCGGCTGTAGTGTCCTTTGTTACCCTTTGGAATTTAGTTTGGTCAGAGAGTATGAGGTTCATTTTCGCTAGATATTCGTCTTTTTAAAGAATGACATATATTGGCGACTTGTCACCTCTACTGACGACTATCCCCATGTTCTCACAAAGGCTCTTAGCTGCCGCTTTGAGCTCGGGGGACAGTATGGTGCTTCTGTAGTTACCTCAAATCTTTCCTCCTTCTGCAATAAGTTCTGCTTGCAAGGTGTCTTTGGTGGTGACCTTCTTTTGTTTCTCGAGGTCGAGTATGTCGTCCAACAGGATCTCCAACTCCACTTTCCGGGCCATCTCACTTGGTCTGGACATAACGTGACAGTTTATACCCAGATTTAGGAGAGTGACTTGGTACTCAGTGAGGTTGATTCCAGCAAGGTTTAGGAAGCCGTCTCTTGGTCGTGGAATTGCCATAGGTCCGCCATATAATGCTGTTAGTTTCTTGATTATCCTGGTTTCAATGACATCCTCACAGATCGACATCACCATAGTACCAAAACCAGGATAATCAAGAAACTAACAAGCAACACACGCTATACTAAATATGTTATGATTCCATTTCAATATTTCCAATTGCACTGATAAATTGAATTTTCATAGATTTTGATTTATTTTCATTTTGGTTAACTATTTTGTGTGACATTGCGTTGGAATAGAGCTGTGTTATTTACCATACTGTTCATTTCGTGAGTATAGTTTATTTTTTTATTTTTTCATTAGTTTTCATTTCGCTTTTTTAAGTGTTCTTATTTTTCAGTGAAGGGAACATCAGAGCACTTCAAATTCACATTTTTTCTGTGGGAACATCAGATCATTTGGGAACGCATCGGATGAGGGAGTGGGAATGGTGGGGAGGACGAGGGGATGGGAGTGGGGGATGGTGGGGAGGACAAGAGGACATGAGAAGTGGTAATGGTGGAGAGGATGGTGGGGACGGGGGCTGGTGGGGAGGACGAGGAGATGGGGGAGTGGAGAAGGGTGGGGAGGACAAGGCGACAGGGGGAGGGGAGATGGTGGGGAGGACGAGGGAATGATGAGGATGAGGGGACGGGGGGAGTGGGGAATGGTTGGGAGAACGAGGGTGCGGAGGAGGAGGAATGGCGAGGAGGATTGGGGGTTACAAGGGGAGGGTTGCTGAGCCACAGTAACGCGTGGCCGGGTACAGCTAGTGTATGTATACATATATATAAATATATATATATATATATATATATATATATATATATATATATTATATAATATATATATATATATATATATGCAAACAAGCCTGAATGGTCCCCAGGACTAGATACAACTGAAAACTCACACCCCAGAAGTGACTCGAACCCATACTCCCAGGAGCAACGCAACTGGTATGTACAGGGATGCCTTAAACCACTTGACCATCACGACCGGACATAAGGAGTGGTTCATATAGCTCAGGCTATCACTTCCTTATGTCCGGTCGTGATGGTCAAGTGGTTTAAGGCATCCCTGTACATACCAGTTGCGTTGCTCCTGGGAGTATGGGTTCGAGTCACTTCTGGGGTGTGAGTTTTCAGTTGTATCTAGTCCTGGGGACCATTCAGGCTTGTTTGCATATATATATATTATATAATATATATATATATATATATATATAATATATTATATATATATATTATATATATATATATATATATATATATATATATATATATATATGCCAACAATGATCACAAAACATATATATAAATATATATATATATATATATATATATATATATATATATATATTTAATTTCAAATTCAATTGCATATATGCCTGGAGACTGTTCAGGCTTGTTCGCATTTGTGTTCCTCACGTGTGCCCCAAAGAATGAGGTGATTTGATAAAATACCATGCCCAAGATTACCAACAGAGTGCCGGCGGGAGGATGGGAATTAGCCTCGGCTACCTTCCTTTTTGTGTCGGTAGAGTTGGTCGAGTGGTTAAGGTGTCCTGTACGCCAGATGCAAAGTGCACCTGGCAGTATGGGTTCGAGTCACTTCTGGGGTGAGTTTTCAGTTGCATATATACCTGGAGACCGTTCAGGCTTGTTTGCACATATTAATATATATATATATATATATATATATATATATATATATATATATATATATATATATATAGATAATATATATCTCTAATTATATATATATCGAGTATATATAGATATATAAATCAGCGAGAGAGGAGAGATAGAGATATATATATATATATATATAGATAGATTAGATATATATAGATAGAGATAGAGTTATTGAATATGAACGAAAGGATGAGATCACTGATTCCAGCAGGAATTCTCTATATTTCTGATGATCTTCTTCACTTGAGAAGGAAGTTAAAAATTAACTTTTTATAATTAATAATTTTAATTAAAGTTAATTTTTACAATTTTATTATGGTCTGACGCTAAGAGATGCGTTTCGTTGACTCTTTCAGACATTTTCAAAGGCAGAGTTGAAGTGGATACAAATTATTTGGAGCAACGGAATATATAACCAAGAAGGAAGAAGTGAAGTAAGATGTTGCATGCACAAATAGGCCTACTACACTTTCCTGATTTTTTTGTGTTCTTATGAAGGCTGGGGCAGTGTGTTGGACATTGTGTCTTGAAGATGGTAAAATTTACTAGAGTGTGAGCTGGTTGCTAATAGTTGGTTGTGTTTGAGATGTAGTGCATCGACGATGTCTAATCTTGCATTGTAATCTGTCAATTATTTTGGATTGTTTGTCAGGATATCTCTCGTGGTCATCTGGTTGTGTGTAAAGAGTGTATGTTCTTTGAAGGAGCCTTGCTGTTTGTGCACTGTCAGGAGATGTTGTCTTGTCTATATACTGAGATCGTTGGGGGCGACAGTCCCCAAGTGGGCAAATGAAGGCATAGACGTTATTAGTCTTTTTCAAGGCGTTTTGCTTTTATCGAGAGAGTTCTTCGTGAGCAAGTTGGAGGTCTTCTTACTCTTGTTGTAGAATGTCAACTCTATCCTGAGGTTGGTGTTGGTAGGGGTCACGCTTCTATCATTGTTTTTCAGAGCTCTTTCCTCCGTTCTTTGAGCCGTGGAAAAGAAGTTCATGAAGAATAGTTTAATAGGTGAGGAAGATATTGTAGCGCTGGCAGTTTCATCAGACGTAGCACTGCGTTTCACCTTTCTTTTAATGGACATATTTACTAATGGACAGCTACTTCGACATATCCATTACTAAGATCTGTCCTATTTTCTGAGTTCCTCGGCAACCCACTTCCAGCTGAAGCGGTGTGTGAGGGCGCGGTTACCAGAGGCCTCAACAACGCTACACTTCTACCTGTCAGTGTATTCACTGTTACATTCCTAGTCCTCATATCCCAGTTCCTCGTCCTCATATCCCTTCCAAGTGCTGTATAATCATACCGGCTTAGCAATATTTCCTCATAGTCACCCAACTTTACCCTATAACCCGGGGGTTCTTCCTGACAATGCAAATCGATTCACCACAGCGATATCCTTTTGATGGTGGACGAAAGGTACTGGAGTGATATATGCTCTTCTTGGGTACTTTTTCGTGCAATCATCGGAGGTAGGGATTCGTAATTAGAGATCGCTCTCACGTGAGTTATTATGAATAGAAAGAACTCAGCCGGTACGACTATACAGCACTTGGAACGGATATGAGGATGGACTAAAGGAACGGTGCCTACCCGCCAAACACACACCGAAACTACGACGTTGGTACAACGTTCGAACTAGTTTTAACCCCTCCTAACCAGTTATAACAACCAATATAGCAAGTTGTAACAACGATCTAATACGTCATAAACACGTTAAGCTAAGATGTAACAACTTTATTACAAGTTGTAACAAGCGGAAAATAGAGACAGTTTTGGTTTGTGTTTCCAGGGTAGCCACTTGAACCATCGGGAATCGAACGGAGGCTCTACAAGAAGCGAGGCCGTTGCCGTGCCAACCGATTCAGTCTTTAGCCATTAATGCCATTCCTAATATTTTTAATTGTTTTTATTTCTTCTCCAGAATAGATGTGATTGTTTCTGTAGTTGTAAAGATTACTTAAGTTGCCAGAAACCTTTAAGCCTTATCCAGTTTGAATTTGACCTGTATTCGGAAAACCTAATTCGTCGTGAAGACAAGGAGCTGGGATATGAAGACGGAGTGAAGGAAAGGTGCCCACCCACAGGGGATAGAAAGCCGTCAAAGACCATCAGAGTAAGGAAGAAGGCTCTCAAACAAAGAAACTCTCAGAGAAAGGAAAAAAACGCTGAACGTTAGGAACCAGTCCTCAAAATAAGGAATTACAATTCTTCGCACACACTACACACACACACACACACACACACACACACACACACACACACACACACACACGCTACGGAGTACTTGAGCTCATTGCTCTCTCTCTTCATAAGAGTGCGTGGACGAACACAGTAAGAGAGTGTGCCAGAAGGTGGCAGACCACCAAAGTCCGCCCTGAAAATGGCCCTCAGTCCCCTCACAATACTCCGAGCCACTTGGACCTTCCTTACAGGGTGCGACGGAGACATAGGCCAGCAAGAAAAGGTTCTCAAATCCCTTAGTGTGTAAATTGCACCATGCAATTTACACACAATGTAATCTAAAGGTGTGTAAATTTAAACCCAGTGCACAATGTAATCTAAAAGGTGCCAACGACGCAAAAATATAGTTTTTATTACTATCCTCATCAGCGCTTACTCTTGGTCTCAACCACTCGAGGTGGAGAATCCCACCGGGAAACTCATTATCAAGTTGATCATTCATTCGTGGGAAAGCATGAGGCTGGGAACTGTCTTCCCGCGCTGGTCCCGGAAACTACCACCTGTCTGGGGGGAAGGTGATAACACCCGCCAGGTGGAGGGGCAACAGCCAGCTGGCATGCTTTCTGCAGCTCACCGAGATAGCGACGTTATCTTTTGTCAAGGTGAGAGTATATATATGATTCAACTATATTGGTGTTGATTGTTGTCGAGACTCGCTAGTAACCCACCAGTGACCAGGGGGGGACCCACCAGTGACCAGGGAGGTCCACTAGTGACCAGGGAGACCCACCAGTGACCAGGGAGGTCCACTAGTGACCAGGGGGTCCCACCAGTGACCAGGGGGTCCCACCAGTGACCAGGGGGTCCCACCAGTGACCAGGGGGTCCCACCAGTGACCAGGGAGGCCCACTAGTGACCAGGGGGACCCACCAGTGACCAGGGGGACCCACCAGTGACCAGGGGGGTCCACCAGTGACCAGGGGGACCCACCAGTGACCAGGGGGACCCACCAGTGACCAGGGGGGTCCACTAGTGACCAGGGGGACCCACCAGTGACCAGGGGGGACCCACCAGTGACCAGGGGGGACCCACCAGTGACCAGGGAGGTCCACTAGTGACCAGGGGGTCCCACCAGTGACCAGGGGGTCCCACCGGTGACCAGGGAGGTCCACTAGTGACCAGGGGGTCCCACCAGTGACCAGGGAGGTCCACTAGTGACCAGGGGATCCCACCAGTGACCAAGGGGGGTCCACCAGTGACCAGGGGACCCACCAGTGACAGGGGGGCCCACCAGTGACCAGGGGGCCACCAGTGACCAGGGGGTCCCACCAGTGACCAGGGAGGTCCACTAGTGACCAGGGGGTCCCACCAGTGACCAGGGGGTCCCACCAGTGACCAGGGGGTCCCACCAGTGACCAGGGGTCCCACCAGTGACCAGGGAGGTCCACTAGTGACCAGGGGTCCCACCAGTGACCAGGGAGGTCCACCAGTGACCAGGGGGTCCACCAGTGACCAGGGGGTCCCACAGTGACCAGGGAGGTCCCCTAGTGACCAGGGGGACCCACCAGTGACCAGGGGGGACCCAACAGTGACCAGGGGGGCCCACCCAACAGTGACCAGGGGACCCACCAGTGACAGGGGGACCCACCAGTGACCAGGGGGACCCACCAGTGACCAGGGGACCCACTAGTGACCAGGGGGACCCACCAGTGACCAGGGAGGTCCACTAGTGACCAGGGGGACCCACCAGTGACCAGGGGGTCCACAGTGACCAGGGGGACCCACGGTGACCAGGGGGACCCACCAGTGACCGGGGGGACCCACAGTGACCAGGGGGACCCACCAGTGACCAGGGGGTCCACTAGTGACCAGGGGGACCCACCAGTGACCAGGGGGTCCCACCAGTGACCAGGGGGGTCCACCAGTGACCAGGGGGACCCACCAGTGACCAGGGGGACCCACTAGTGACCCAGGGGGTCACTGGTGATTAGTTTTGATCACCAGTGACCAGGGGGACCCACCAGTGACCAGGGGGGACCCACCAGTGACCAGGGGGACCCACCAGTGACCAGGGGGACCACCAGTGACCAGGGGGGACCCACAGTGACCAGGGGGACCCACCAGTGACCAGGGGGACCCCACCAGTGACCAGGGGCCCACCAGTGACCAGGGGGACCCACCAGTGACCAGGGGGACCACCAGTGACAGGGGGGACCACCAGTGACCAGGGGGACCACCAAGTGACCAGGGGGGACCCACCAGTGACCAGGGGGACCCACCAGTGACCAGGGGGACCCACCAGTGACCAGGGGGGACCCACCAGTGACCAGGGGGACCCACCAGTGACCAGGGGGGACCCACCAGTGACCAGGGGACCCACCAGTGACCAGGGGGGACCCACCATGACCAGAGGGGACCCACCAGTGACCAGGGGGACCCCCTAGGAAGGTGATGAAGACATCCTGGTAGTTTAGGACCTCCTGCTGTTTTCTCGTCAGGTAATCGCTCAGGTGAGCCAGGGGCCACTTGCTCTGCCTTGACGGGGGTCAGGGGCCCCAAGCTGCATTGACGGGGATCATATGGCCCCGACCCTGAATTGACGGGCCAGGTTTACCACCCCTCCCTTGACAGGGTGCACCATCACTCTGCTGAATCAAGGTATTTCTGGTACAGTCAGCCACCGCTTGTCAATTTTGAATCACATTGTATTGATGATTAATGTCCTTTAACGGCGTTGATATTACTCCCAGACTCATCATGTTTAATAATCCATTATGCCAAGTGTTGAGTGAGGTGAGTTGTGGTGTATGTAGTGATGGTGCTTACCTATGTTGGTCTGTCCGTAGCTGTGTCTCGTTGTCTGGTCACGGGTTGCTGGTGGGACACGTGTCTGGCCCTGCCCCCCCCCCCTCGTGTCTCCCGGTCACGGTTCCTCAGTCCCCCGTGTCTCACCGGTCAACGGTCCTCAGTCCCCCCGTGTCTGCCTGTCACGGTCCTCAGTCCCCCGTGTCTCACCTGTCACGGTCCTCAGTCCCCCGTGTCTCACCTGCCACGGTCTCAGCCCCCCGTGTCTCACCTGTCACGGTCCTCAGCCCCCGTGTCTCACTTGTCACGGTCCTCAG
>WNGS01165318.1:27383795-27397172 GCA_020271785.1 Procambarus virginalis
AGTTGACGTCTCTCTCGGACGGTGATTCCCCCCCCCCCTCCGCACCCCCCACGCTGGGGGTGGGGGGTGGGGGGAGAAGGGGGAGGGGAAGGAAAAAAAAGAGAGAAGAAAATGGGGAGGCAGGTCCCTCCTGCCTCCTTTCTCTCTCTCTCCTCTCTCTCTCCTCTCTCTCTCTCTCTCTCTCTCTCTCTCTCTCTCTCTCTCTCTCTCTCTCATTATGAAATCCCCAAATACACATAACAAAACTTGAGAAGTCTAAACGTTTGCCGAAATACTACTTACTGAACTGAGAGGACTGAGCTCCAATGAAAGCCTGAGTGACCTCGCCTCGCTGTAAAGGAAAAAAATACGGATTAGAAGTGACATGATCACGACGTATGACATTCTTAAGAGGCACTAGTAACGTGTTTATAACCCCAACATCTTGCATGGACAGGGGTCAGAGCGAGAAGGCCTGGGTAGAAAATACAAACTACAGTGATGCAAGAAAGCATTTGTTTATACACAGTTTCAAGATAAGTTATGATACCACAGCAACAAAAAGGAAGCCAAATACGGGAGAAAGATGATGGCGCCGCTCAAGGTAGTCACATATTCATGAGACCAGAGTGGCAGACGCGCGCATGGCAGTACACCCTTCAACTGCATGTTATATTTAGCCTTTAAGGCCACCATGCATAATCGCGACTTTTTTTTTAAGGCATATTGTAGTCGATGTGATGTGTCTATTACCATATTGGTCCGGCGGGCTGTCCGCTCAGGTTATGGATGAGAAACTCCACCCACAGCCACCTCATTTGTTGGTTGTGTGTTGGGGTTTACTGCTGGGGTGTGGTTTACTGCTGGGGTTGTGGGTTTACTGCTGGGGTTGTGGGTTTACTGCTGGGGTTGTGGTTTACTGCTGGGTTGTGGGTTTACTGCTGGGGTTGTGTGTTTACTGCTGGGGTTATGTTTACTGCTGGGTTGTGGGTTTACTGCTGGGGTTGTGGGTTTACTGCTGGGGTTGAACGTATCGGATAAATCGTCAAACCTTTGTGTCCAAGGTGTACACGCGGTGGCCTGGGGCCACGTGGGGCAGCTCGAGCTAAACTCCCACAACCCACATACACAGAGTGGCGCGAGATACATTCGAGAAAGAAAGTTTCAGATTCACGATCAAGGACAGTCTGAATTCAAAGCTGGCGGTCCCTCAGGCTCTCCAGGGCCTGTCAGACCGCTGAAGGTCTGCGTCAGACAGTTCCCAGTCGATCTCCTGCTCTCTAACCTCTGTGAGTTGGGTGTAAGTGAAGAGTATTTTGAATAAAAAAAATGTTATTAAAGATCAAGGGACTCAGTTTCAGTCTTGCTGGATTCACTCATTTCCAGTGACTTACGCTCATGTTGGTAACGTTTGATTTATTTGTATAAATGTGAAGTAACCAATATCTAATAAATATGTCAACTACTAATGGTGTTTATACGATGACCTAATTATAATGTAAAATTAAATATCCATGGGGGAGAGGATGAAGTGAATGGCCTGATGTTGATTGAGTCAGGTGTTCTCAGTAATGGGGTTAATAATTTAGCTACATTGACAGATATATCCCAGGAAGTCTATACACTCTGGGGTGGAAGCGTCCGGCCCCCCTAGCCCATCGCCCTTGCCCCCCTCCATTGTCCCATTCCCCCTTTCCTCTATTTAAATCCTTCCCAGAGTCCATATTTAATAGGAAGAGTGTGAGCCACCTTTTTGTCCATGATCATAGTTTTGTACTCCCATTCTCGAGTAATTAAGTGTAGCTAATTGCCAAAGTGGATAAGCTTGCAATTACTATTTGGAGACTAGAAAGTCTTCCCTCCCCTCCTTGTAGCGAGGAACACGCCAGCATCACCATTGGAGATAACTAATGTATTTTAAAGTGAGAAATTTTAGAGTCCCATTTCCCTCCCATCACCCTTCCACTCTTCCCCCAGTCACTCTCTTACATGGGAGTGACTAGTGTTCACTTGCCTATATACTGAGAAGTATATAGGCAAGACAACAACGTCTCTTTCCATGCGATTAACAATGCACAAACAACAAGGCTCCATCAAGGAGAATATACTCTCCCCACACAACCAGACCATCACCAGAGAAATCTTATAACAAGCAACACAGAAGTCATTGATAGATTCAGCGATAGCAGGAAACTCGACATCAGCGAGGCCCTACACATCAAAAAGTCAACACGCGGAATCAACAGCCAATTAACACGTAACTATATTCTACCCACTTCAAGACCCCGAACCAACATAGAAGCAGCAAGAGCAATATAGAAGCAGCAAATATGTAATATACCCCTTGTTTCGTGTTCTGTCTTTTATCAGTTCACTCAAAAACATTTGTGTCATATCACCTCACCCAAAAACGAATATAAGCATGAAATGATGTGTGTGTAAAAACCTGTCTTTGAATATGTGAGAAGTCCTTGCGAAACGCTTTTAGACTTCAGACCATAAATAAATATGAGAAAATGAACTTTGGAGAGTTAATTTTTCAATTACACTTGACAGTGAAGAAAAACTTAAGAAATATTGATTAGATTCGTGTTAGAATCATTAATCTTACCCTTTCGGTCATATTCAACAACATATGTTTACAAGAAAGACTGCTACCAAATTTATATATATATATATATATATATATATATATATATATATATATATATATATATATATATATATATATATATATATATATATATATATATATATCTTGCTCTATCACACATTCGCCATTAACTATTATTAACAATAAAACATGAAACTAAAACTAAAACTCTAAAAAATGTTTGAAACAGTGACACGAGAAGCAAAAGAGAGAGAAATGGACAGGGAATGTTTCTTTTTCTCAAACATGGCAAAAACTAAATTATCTCTACTAAAGCATATGCAAATATCTGCTCACTGCGTGACTGCAACGCCGTAAATCACCAGTAATTAGTTTTTAAAAGGGAAACGCAACCATTTAAATAGCTTTCATGCGTAGCAGCGAGTTTGAAATTATGAGCTAAGATAAGCAACATCTGCTTCAGTATATATATATATATATATATATATATATATATATAAACCTAAAAGGGGTACCACCTCTGGTGCAATTGTAGGGACCCATAGCCTCGGAGAAGGAAATAAAGAGTACTTAGAGAAGACCTTGTGGATCCTCACTGAACATTTTAGTATTTATTCTACCACCCTTATTCTTTTTATATATGTATATAAATATCTAGCTTTATTTTTAAGTTTCATTACACAAAAAGGGTTACAACTTTGGTTACATGCAGGGTACAAGGCTACTTGATATAGATTGTAGAGCTCCTCCAGCTCCTCAGATGGCGGGCAGGAACCATGGATGCAGTGTGCACTTCCTCTCTGTATCGCCACGCTAAAACGCTGAAAGCGGAAACTGGCGGCTCTTGGGTCTCTAGTCGTTTCAATTAGCTTAGAACCCAGCTCCTTCAAAAACCTAGCAGCACTTTTACCCCAGGCACCAAGTGTTTCTAAGGCAATGGGAACAAAACTGCAGTGGTGATCAAGAAACCCGTCCTCTTAAAAATAACGTTACTTTTGGCTCGTATGCGCACTATGGTCAAATTTGGACGTAATTTGAAATGAAATCGACTCACAAAAGTGACGTACTGTTCCGTTTTCTGTTTGAGTCGTCCGGCGCTCCTCGGTCAGCTTAGAAGAGGAACTTTCAATTAACGTTTTTCATAATGTTTTGAAACTTTGAGATTTTCCTGCCCACCTAACCTATCAGAGGACCGTTAACTTACTGTTGTTGAAAAAAAAATCCCAAATTTACTTTAAATTTTTTTTCATTTTCAAATTACGTCCATAATCGGCCATACGGGCAAACAGCCAAAAGCGACGTTCTTTTTAAGAGGACAGGTTGGATCAAGACCTCTGTATTTACGAGACTTTCCTGCTTCTCTGTGAGTGCCAGCGCTGCCTGGATGTACAACACTGAAGTCAAAATAGGTGTTGGCGAAATTTGAAATGCACGTGCAGTCCTACACCAACTGTCTACCATGTTCACTGTGATCCTGTTTGAGCGACCGACAGGCTCGTCAGAGTTGCGGGGCATTAGGTAACGAGGTTCTCTCTCTCTGCTAGACAACCGGTTGTGGTAAGGCTCCTCTTAATAATGTAATTTACCTCGCCGTGTCTTGCATGCCATCCTCCTGAGCTTGGGTAGAGCAGGCCATGCCAGCCATACCTGTTAGGCACTGCCTAGCTGCAAATACACCTATATTCGGTGTGGATTGGGGCAGCGAGGCAGAGGGCCACAGCAATTCGGAGGGCCTGCAGTGTGAGGTGCGTGGCAGTTGCTGACATTGGGGATCCTAATAGGAAGTCACCTGCATGGGGAGCTGCTGAGTCTAAGTCGGGCAGTGTCATGTGGTGTTGTTGCAGCTATTGGGCATGTTGCAGCTGCTTGATCTACAATGGGGCCATCCCAGCTGGATTGCTTGTGTGTTTCAGAAGGTGGTGGTTGGAGTGTTGGTCCTGCAAGAGAGCCATTTGGTGGTGCTGTCTGTAAAGCTGGGATCTTGTACCCCTGCTTGTTGGCATAGGTAATCTGGAAGGATTTCCTTCATCAGGTTGTCAGATGCCACTGAAGAGGACAGGAACGCTGGTACAGCAATTGGTGTTGCTGTAAGAACGCCGAGGCCCGCAAGTCTGACAGGAAGGGAGACCTGTTTCCACTGTGAGTCGCTGAGAAAAGGTTGAGGGCTTTTTCTAATATTGATTTCAGCAAGCTGTCGTACTCTTCTAATTTAATATTATTGAACGATGGCGAATATCTAAGAAAGTAGGCCAGCATGGGGAGGGACAAGCATCTGGTGATGAGGTAAAATACATCATGAGAATCAATGTCTTCAATCATCTCATCCATCCTCTTCAGGTCTACAATCTTCTTACCAAAGACCTCATCGAAGGCCTTCCCTCCAAGAGGAACTCCTAGGAATGTGCTGTCCTCAGGGTTGGTTATATGGATATCCGGCAAAACACCCTTTATTCACTCTATTATGTGCTGGTTGGTGCAGGCTATTTCGCACTTGGAAGAGTTCAGAGTGAGGACTAGACTTACTCCTTGCTCCTAAATTATTCTTATGTCCTCCAGGAGGGAGTCTAGGGAGCCAGCTAGAGTACCATCGTCCAAAACCAAATGTTGAGCTCACTGGACAGGTTATCGGTGACTTCTTTGATAACTAGGTAGAAAAGAAAAGGAGCAAGGGGGTTCACCCTGTTGGACACCTTCCTGTGATTTGATTCAATGTTCCCGAATAACAGAGTTCGGTCCTTGCTGTAGCAAGAGTGTACTAACGAGTAGATGGAAGGAACATAACGATGCCCCATTTTGAGTACTGCATGCCTTCTTACTAGATTGAAAGCATTTTTTAAATCCAGCTTAATCAGAGCTTTTTCTTCTGTAATGTTGGCAATGTAGGCTCTAGCTGCATGAGCCACTGCCTCACACCCTTGGGAAATGCCAAACCCGTGCTGTTTTGGCTTCAGCATGTCTGCTGCTGCCTGGCTAACTGTTCTAACAGCAGCCTTAGAGACGAGGCGCCGGAGTGAATTGCCCACTGCTATTGGTCTGATTCCTCCAACCTTTTTCCTTAGCGCACACAGACTAGTACCAAAAATGAAAGGCCGTATGGTCTCTGGTATGTTGCCAGCTAGGCATGTGTTGGAGAATCTAGTTAGTTCCACCAGGAGGCCCTGTGCAATCTCGCCCAGTGTAGAGTTGAGCATTTGTTTGATGTGGTTGGGTCTTAGTCCTGTGAACCCGCCTGCTGATCCTGGGGGTATGCACCAAGGATTCGAACACACTCAGGGGTTCTGCTCAGGTGACACCGACTGATGGAACACTGTCATCACGTGGAGCTCTGGGTGGGTGTTTGTCTCTCAGGGCTTGTGCTGTATCGGCATCCCTGGTGGCAACTGTGTCCTCGCTGGTGATGACTCTGATTGCCCCTACTGTGTTGCATTCTTCTATTTCTTGCTGACGGTTGCTCTTATTTTGGATGCCTCGGTTCTGTTGTTGATACCTTTCCTGTGGTGGGTGTTATTTTTGGCACGGGTGGGGAGGGGAACCTGGTTGTCCTCTCTAGAGAAAACTATTTATAGCCCTAATGACTGAGGAAGCTAGTGATTTGTCTTTCTTTGCAGGGACATCTAGGCATATGTTACCAAACAAGAGGAGGATGCACCATGCTTGGGCTGTTCCAGGAGAGTTATTAACATTTTTCAGAAGGTCACATAGTTTGGCTGCTGCTTGAGTGCGGGCTGCTTTGGGGATGTGCTGCACGGTTCCAACCTATGTCGCTTTCATGGCTTCTAGTAGCTTCCTCTGTCGAAATAAAGCAGTTGGAGGTGTTTTCTCTGACTGCTGGTGTGGGACGTTGATTGATACTCTCTTTTGGAGGGTGCCACATACCCGGACATTGAGTTCCGTTGTGGGAATGTTTGCGTACATCCCCATATTATATATATATATATATATATATATATATATATATATATATATATATATATATATGTGTGTGTGTGTGTGTGTGTGTGTGTGTATCACGAAAATAAACACGTGATTAATATGTGACAGTGTCAGACCACGGAGGAAAATTGAAACAGGAATTTCCTTAAGTACTTTCGTATATTAATACATCTTCTGAAGGAGTGAAGGAAGATGACTCCTTCTGAAGATGTATTAATATACGAAAGTACTTAAGGAAATTCCTGTTTCAATTTTCCTCTGTGGTCTGACACTGTCATATTATATATATATATATTATATATATAATATATATATATATATATATATATAATATATATATATATATATATATATATCTATATACATATATATTACATATATATACACATATATATACATATATATACATATTATATATACATATATATACATATATATACATATAATACATATATATATATATACATATATATATACATATATATATATACATATATATACATATATATATATACATATATATATACATATATATATACATATATATATACATATATATACACATATATATATATATATATATATATATATATATATATATACATATTGTCGGGGTGTCACGGTTCTTGTTAGTGAAGGGTTAAAGCAACGGTAGACTGGATCTCCTCTCCAGGTGGTTGCTCCGACAATACCCTTACTCACCGTCGTTCTACGGGTCTTCCCTCGATCCTCTAGGCTCCACTGCACGCCCCGGAGAGTACCCAGTCGATCTCACAACCGGCCTTAAGTTGCAAGATGAGTGGAGGCACAGATCGTTCCCTCAATCTGTGGCCCGCCCCGACACAGAACTCTTACACAGCCTTCAAGGTCGCCAACTGGTGTTTTTAGGTGTCCAGTAACACTGCAGTGGTGAGGTGTAATTGTGGTAATTGTGGTAAGAGCAATTTCAAATAGTGTGGTCTCAGGCAAGTCACTCTGTTTTACTTCCTTACACGGTCACAAGATCAATGGAGGGGATGATATCAAACACCAAAGAGTTTTGGTATTTTACTTAAAAGACAACGAGAAACATATATGCATCAAAAAACATATCAGGATCGAAGTATAGCAGTTGCTCAATCCGCAGCAAAATAATCTGGGCGCACCGATATGGCAACATCCGGCAGCCCCTGCGTCACCTGTCAGATATCAGCTGACCGGGCCCTCGCGACCGTGAGAAAAGACTAGTACTTGTTTTCTAATTCTATCACGATCCCCGTTTATTTAACTTCTCGCAAAACACTGTAATTACATTCACATGGCATACTTATGATTTCACTGGCCTCACGATCAATATCTTATTCACACTGCACTCACAGTGACTTTTCACCGTACCAAAGATTACTCTATTCTTAATAATATTTTCTGTGAATGCCACTCGCTTGATCACTGAACTTATCTTTACATCTATACTTTCTCTTAAAGAACTATCACTGGCAATCACTTCACGTATATGAGATTATTCAGTACACAGGCTTGTACATAGATAAATCATTGATCGAATCACAGGCATATATATATATATAAATCATGGAGATCATACACAGCATTTATATCAATAAATCATGGAGATCAACACACAGGCATNAGCTCTTCACGGTTGATGAGCTGGATTTTATTTTGTTGACTATTACACATTGGGTTCTATTAGTCAGGAAATTGTAGATCAATCTGCCTATTTTTCCGGTAATTCCTTTTGAACGCATTTTATGTGCAATAACACCATGGTCACATTTATCAAAAGCTTTTGCGAAATCTGTGTAAATTACATCAGCGTTTTGTTTGTCTTCCACAGCATCTAATGCCATATCATAGTGGTCCAGCAACTGCGACAGGCAAGAGCGCCCTGTTCTGAAACCATGTTGTCCGGGGTTATGGAGATGCTGTGATTCCATGTATTTTGTGATCTTACTTCTTAGCACTCAAAAATTTTATTGATGTGCGATGTTAGTACTATCGGTCTGTAATTTTTTACCTCTGCCTTATTTCCTCCTTTATGAAGTGGTGCTATCTCTGCTGTTTTTAGTATATCAGGGATAACGCCAGTATCTAGGCTTTGTCTCCACAGAATGTGGAGGGCCTGCGATAGTGTTTTTTTACAGTTCTTGATGAATATGGAGTTCCAAGAATCAGGGCCTGGTGCAGAGTACATAGGCATACTGTTTATGGCTTCTTCAAAATGCAGTGGGGATAGGGTGACGTCTGATATATGATTTGATGTTGGTATCATATCCATGAAAAATTCATTTGGGTTACCAATCTTTAGTGCGTTTAATGTCCCGCTGAAAACAGAGTCGTATTGCTTCCTCAGTAACTCGCTCATTTCTTTGTTGTCATCGGTGAAAGTTCCATCTCCCTTTCGCAGGGGCCCGATACTAGATGTGGTTTTTTATCTTGATTTTGCATAGGAGAAAAAATATTTCGGATTTCTCTCTCTTTCACTGATGGCCTTTTGCTCTCTTTGCCTCTCCTGGGTTTTGTATGATTCTTGTAACTTGAGTTCAATTGTTTCTATTTCTCTACCTAACCTTCTTCGCCGTTCTTGAGACAGGGTGCGACTCTCAAGTTGTTCCGCGATTCGTTTTCTTCGCCTATATAGGGAACGACGTTCCCGTTCCAATCTGCATCTCTTCCTCTTTTTTCTTAGGAGGATGCGGTTTGAGCATATTTCTAGTGCTACTGAGCTTATTTTTTCCAGGCACTGGTTCAGGTTTGCATTTTCTAGCTGTTATTCCCAGTTTATTTCTGTGAAGTCCTGGTTTATTTGCTCCCAGTTTGTCTGTTTATCTGCTTACCCATACTCACAGGTGTTGCCCCATTCTCACAGGTGTTGCCCCATTCTCACAGGTGTTGCCCCATTCTCACAGGTGTTGCCCCATACTCCAGGTGTTGCCTCATACTCCAGGTGTTGCCCCATACTCCAGGTGTTGCCTCATACTCCAGGTGTTGCCTCATACTCACAGGTGTTGCCCCCATACTCACAGGTGTTGCCCCATACTCACAGGTGTTGCCCCATACTCACAGGTGTTGCCCCATACTCACAGGTGTTGCCCCATACTCACAGGTGTTGCCCCATACTCACAGGTGTTGCCCCATACTCACAGGTGTTGCCTCATACTCCAGGTGTTGCCCCATACTCCAGGTGTTGCCTCATACTCCAGGTGTTGCCCCATACTCCAGGTGTTGCCCCATACTCCAGGTGTTGCCTCATACTCCAGGTGTTGCCTCATACTCCAGGTGTTGCCTCATACTCCAGGTGTTGCCTCATACTCCAGGTGTTGCCCCATACTCCAGGTGTTGCCCCATACTCACAGGTGTTGCCCCATACTCACAGGTGTTGCCCCATACTCACAGGTGTTGCCCCATACTCACAGGTGTTGCCCCATACTCCAGGTGTTGCCCCATACTCCAGGTGTTGCCTCATACTCCAGGTGTTGCCCCATACTCCAGGTGTTGCCTCATACTCACAGGTATTGCCCCATACTCACAGGTGTTGCCCCATACTCACAGGTGTTGCCCCCATACTCACAGGTGTGGCCCCATACTCACAGGTGTTGCCCCATACTCACAGGTGTTGCCCCCATACTCACAGGTGTTGCCCCATACTCACAGGTGTTGCCTCATACTCACAGGTGTTGCCCCATACTCACAGGTGTTGCCCCATACTCACAGGTGTTGCCTCATACTCACAGGTGTTGCCATATTCCAACCCCATCCTCCTGTTTAAATAGTACCTATTGTGACTTTCGTCAAGTCACGAATTCGTATGTACTTAGCCTTCAAATACTAGTATACTGACTAGTAAGGAATTCTTTTAAATTAAATGAAGCTAAAAGACAAATTTCAATATTCATAGGCCTAGTATAGCATACATATGTACTATATTAGGCCTAGGGAGGTTAGGAAAGGTTAGTTTAGTTTGTCAAAGCAACAAGTAAAAAATTGTTTTCCGGTTTGTCCAACTCAATAGTTCAGATTTATACGTTCTAGTTTCGTTGTACGTCGGTATGTGTACTATGGTCCTCATCGTTATTGTAAGTACTACCAAAACAGAAGGAGGGGCTGCATATTCTCACAAGTGTTGCCCTATGCTGACAAGCGTTGCCCTATACATATTGCAAGTGTTGCCCTTACTCACAAGGGTTCTCTTATACTTACGAGGGTTCCCCATACTTACAAAAGGTTTCCTCATATTCACAAGGGTTTCCCTATGCTCAGAAGAGTGTATGAACACGAGGTGATCTTATTCATACGCACAGCGTAAATTTTTAAGTGTTTTAGCTTATCCAGAAGCGTACGAACCTGGACGATCTAACCTACTGAGGGAAACGCTCATTAGTATAACGACGCTACAAAATGTAGATGCTTTTACTCTCACCAAATCACCCAAATTTTGACGCTGGGCTGAAACCGTCAAAATTGTAGTGCATTAATTACGAAAACCGGTTTCCATGTTGAGGTGTCGCCTCCACAAATGGGGAACCAAGTGAAGGAAGCAGTGATGGATGAGAGGCAGTAGCCATCAGACACAGAGCTAAGNCCCCTTCCGTGTCCACCTCCCCTTCCGTGTCCACCACCCCTTCCGTGTCCACCACCCCTTCCGTGTCCACCTCCCCTTCCGTGTCCACCACCCCTTCCGTGTCCACCTCCCCTTCCGTGTCCACCTCCCTTCCGTGTCCACCTCCCCTTCTGTGTCCACCACCCCTTCCGTGTCCACCTCCCCTTCCGTGTCCACCACCCCTTCCGTGTCCACCTCCCATTCCGTGTCCACCACCCCTTCCGTGTCCACCACCCCTTCCGTGTCCACCACCCCTTCCGTGTCCACCTCCCCTTCCGTGTCCACCACCCCTTCCGTGTCCACCTCCCTTCCGTGTCCACCACCCCTTCCGTGTCCACTACCCCTTCCGTGTCCACCACCCCTTCCGTGTCCACCTCCCCTTCCGTGTCCACCACCCCTTCCGTGTCCACCTCCCCTTCCGTGTCCACCACCCCTTCCGTGTCCACCTCCCCTTCCGTGTCCACCACCCCTTCCGTGTCCACCACCCCTTCCGTGTCCACCTCCCCTTCCGTGTCCACCACCCCTTCCGTGTCCACCTCCCCTTCCGTGTCCACCCCCCTTCCGTGTCCACCTCCCCTTCCGTGTCCACCTTCCCTTCCGTGTCCACCTCCCCTTCCGTGTCCACCTCCCCTTCCGTGTCCACCTCCCCTTCCGTGTCCACCTCCCCTTCCGTGTCCTCCTCCCCTTCCGTGTCCTCCTCCCCTTCCGTGTCCACCACCCCTTCCGTGTCCACCTCCCCTTCCGTGTCCTCCTCCCCTTCCGTGTCCACCACCCCTTCCGTGTCCACCACCCCTTCCGTGTCCACCTCCCCTTCCGTGTCCACCTCCCCTTCCGTGTCCACCACCCCTTCCGTGTCCACCTCCCCTTCCGTGTCCACCTCCCCTTCCGTGTCCACCACCCCTTCCGTGTCCCCACCCCTTCCGTGTCCACCTCCCCTTCCGTGTCCACCTCCCCTTCCGTGTCCACCACCCCTTCCGTGTCCACCACCCCTTCCGTGTCCACCTCCCCTTCCGTGTCCCCCTCCCCTTCCGTGTCCACCACCCCTTCCGTGTCCACCTCCCCTTCCGTGTCCACCTCCCCTTCCGTGTCCACCTCCCCTTCCGTGTCCACCTCCCTTTACGTGCCCATTTCCATTTCCGAGTCCATATTTCTTCTGTATTCGCCTCCACCTTCCATCGACTCTATTGTGCTTCTTCCTGTCCTTGTTAATATTGCTCTTCCCGTATAAATATCATATACACTCAAATATTTCTTCCGTAAATGTCTCATGACAGTAACCCTGGAATAACATAATAGCAAGAGTTCCCCTATACTCACAAACGTTGTCACATACTCACAGTGTTGCCCCATACCTTGAGGTTACCTTGAGGTGCTTCCGGGCTTAGCGTCCCCGCGGCCCGGTCGTCGACCAGGCCTCCTGGTTGCTGGACTGATCAACCAGGCTGTTTGACGCGGCTGCTCGCAGCCTGACGTATGAGTCACAGCCTGGTTGATCAGGTATCCTTTGGAGGTGTTTATCCAGTTCTCTCTTGAACACTGTGAGGGGGTCGGCCAGTTATGTCCCTTATGTGTAGTGGAAGCGTGTTGAACAGTCTCGGGCCTCTGATGTTGATAAGAGTTCTCTCTCTGAGTACCTGTTGCACCTCTGCTTTTCAACGGGGTATTCTGCACATCCTGCCATGCCTTCTGGTCTCATGTGATGTTATTTCTGTGTGCAGGTTTGGGACCAGCCCCTCTAATATTTTCCATGTGTAAATTATTATATCTCTCTCCCGCCTGCTCTCAAGGGAGTACAGATTTAGTCGGTCCCAATAGTTTAGATGTTTTACTGAGTGGATCTAGCAGTAAAGGATCTCTGCACGCTCTCCAGGTCAGCAATTTCTCCAGCTTTGAAAGGGGCTGTCATTGTGCAGCAGTACTCCACTCTAAGAGAGCACAAGCGTTTTGAAAAGTATCATAATCGGTATAGCATCTCTAGTGTGAAATTTCTTGTTATCCAACCTGTCATTTTTCTTGCAGTTGTGACGGCTACTTTATTGTGTTCTTTAAAGGTAAGGTCTTCCGACATGAGTACACCCATATCCTTTACATTGCCTTTTCGTTCTATGTATGATTTGCCTGAGTTTTGTACGTGGTTTCCGTTTTTATATTTTCATTTTTTCCATAGCGCATGAGCTGGAACTTATCTTCGTTAAACACCATATTATTTTCTGTAGCCCATAGAAGACCTGATCTACATCTGATTGGAGGTTTG
>WNGS01165318.1:27397197-27412197 GCA_020271785.1 Procambarus virginalis
CCGTGTCCGCTCTGTTGCCTACTCTCATGAAGATCCTAGTGTCATCTGCAAAGGATGATACAGTGCTAAAGGTTGTGTTCTTGTCTATGTTCAATATGAGGATGAGAAAAAGTACTGGAGCAAGCACAGTACCCTGGGGGACTGAGCTCTTCACGGTTGATGAGCTGGATTTTATTTTGTTGACTATTATACATTGGGTTCTATTAGTCAGGAAATTGTAGATCAATCTGCCTATTTTTCCGGTAATTCCTTTTGAACGCATTTTATGTGCAATAACACCATGGTCACATTTATCAAAAGCTTTTGCGAAATCTGTGTAAATTACTTCAGCGTTTTGTTTGTCTTCCACAGCATCTAATGCCATATCATAGTGGTCCAGCAACTGAAACAGGCAAGAGCGCCCTGTTCTGAAACCATGTTGTCCGAGGTTATGGAGATGCTGTGATTCCATGTATTTTGTGATCTTACTTGAGAGAGAGAGACCAGGAAGTGAGGGGTGGGAAGAGGAGGTGAGGTTATAAAACATGTGAAGGGATGGAAAAGGAGCGATGCGGATGGAACAGGAGGTGACGGGATGTCTTAGACAGTTACAGCTTCTTGTAACAGAGAACACTCCATCTACACCTGAAGCCTTATATTCAAGGCTACACCTGAAGCCTTATATCCAAGACTACACCTGAAGCCTTATATATAAGATACACCTGAAGCCTTATATCCAAGACTACACCTGAAGCCTTATATCCAAGACTACACCTGAAGCCTTATATACAAGACTACACCTGAAGCCTTATAAACATGAAAGAACAACACACCAACAACAAAGATCCAATAGTATTCACCAAGGGATTTCTGTCTACTAGCACCCAAAAGGGTTTAAACTCCATGATGATGATGATGAGTTTCACCCTTGGCTTCCAATCCTACTACTTCTCTTCTCTCTGCTCCTTCTTCTCAGTCTCTTTTCACTCTCATTTCCTCTTCTCCATAACACACTTGACTTTCTGCTCCTCTCCCATCAACCTCACACACCCTTGGAATGTTACCTTCCGGAAAAGGTGAGGTTAGTAGAGGTTGTGTTCTTCGAGAATCTGAAGCAATCGCTTCTCAAGCCACTGTACTGCGCAGAGCGCCCTAAGGCGCTCTGAGAGTTGTGCAATTTATTTTTTAATTAGGCTATATTTTAATTTGTTTAATGTTTTCTTCACACTTCGTGTTTTGAAATAAAAAATGGTTGAGTTTGGAAACATTTTGACATTAACTTTACCTGAACATTTATAAAAAGAACAAAAATATGTCCTTGCCAATTGCACTATGAAGTTTTTGCCAAAACCCGGTGCGGAGTGCAGTGGCTAGGGATGAGAACTGAGGTTCTTTAGGGCCACATAGCCTTATCCCCTCCGATTCTGACTCGCTTCTGGGGTGTTGAGCTTTGACTTGTATACGTAGAATACATATATATATATAGATGACTGCTGTGTGTATGCAGGGTCAATGGCCTTGTTGACATGACGCTAGAGACACTGTTTATGCTTTATAACATTTTTTCTCAAGATTCCTCAATTCTTCACCTGTGACTCGGCTCCATATTCTTCACCTGTCTTTGTAGCCTCTCCTTCACACTTTTCACTCCCTCTACCTCTCCTTTTCTCCGTCACATTTCTCCCCACCCCCCCTCTAACTATTCCAACCCATCCCCATCCCTCTATTTGCTACACACTTCTTACCTCCCCTACTTCTCTTCTCCACCTCCCTTCCCCTTCTTACCAGACCTTCCTCCTTCTCCCCTCCTCTATTCTTCCCCCCCTCCTCCCCCTACTTCCCCCTCCCATTCCCTTCTCTTCCCTCCCTTTCCCCCCACTTCCCTCCCTCCCTTCCCCTCTTACCATTCCCTCCTCCTCCTCCTCCTCCCTCCCCCATCTCAACCCTCGGTTCCAATTTGTCACAACTGAAGGAATAAAAACCTTGTGGCCAGAAGCGAGTAATGCGGTCCTCTAAAAGCCTTATTTCATTTTTCATTTCCTCGCTCATGTTGGATTCATTTTCATTGGGCGAGGCAGTGCGGCTTCACCTGTCTGCAAGACCGACTGACCCCCACCACACTCTGGTGCGTGGGGTCTGACCCCCCTCCCTCCCCCATCATACACTGGTGCGTGGGGTCTGACCCCCAGCTACACACTGGTGCGTCGGGTCTGACCCCTGCCACATTGATGTGTGTTGGCTGACCAAGGGGGCTGCTCGGGTATAGGCCTACGTGACTGATAGCTGGGGTTATAGATGAGTCTTGTCATCTGGGCTCAAGAAAATGTTTCACTTTGTTTCGTACATGATAAACGATCCTCAGTGATTGTAATGAATGCCCAGTGTTGAGGAGATGTCTATTGTTGATATGTGGGTGTTGGACACGTCAGCTGGGGATGATGGATGAGGGTGTTGGACACGTCAGCTGGTGGATGGTGTGATGGATGTGGGTGTTGGACACGTCAGCTGGTGGATGGTCTGATGGATGAGGGTGTTGGACACGTCAGTTGGTGGATGGTCTGATGGATGTGGGTGTTGGACACGTCAGCTGGTGGATGTTCTGATGGATGAGGGTGTTGGACACGTCAGCTGGTGGATGGTCTGATGGATGAGGGTGTTGGACACGTCAGCTGGTGGATGGTCTGATGGATGAGGGTGTTGGACACGTCAGCTGGTGGATGGTCTGATTTTATTCATGAAGCAAATGTGATAATATTACCAAGACCGTACGTACTCCATAACGCCAAAAAACAAATAACATCCCATGTTCCCTTGATACGAAAAAATATATACAAAATATATATTAGATTATTGTATAAGTATTTCTAACATTAAATTGGTCTCAAAGACGTACCGTGAAGTTTGAAATGAATATAAAACGTAAACAATATTTTTAAAGGGATAGGACTTGTTGGTATATTAAACATACAAAGTTAAAATAATCACAATTAAATCATTCTGTAGATAGGAGTTCTTGAGTGGTTTGATGTGGTGTGATACCTAGTTCAGTAATGAAGACATATGTGACGTCAGATGTAATCAGTAATGGTGGAGTTAATTGTATTTCAAGTTCAAGTTCAAGTATGTTTATTGAGACAAGAAAGAAATACATCTCAAAGGGATAGAGTAGCTTAGGCTATTTCCACCCCCCCCCCCCCCGCGTAGATACAGGTAAGCCTAGTGTATTGTGAAAATAGAATCCAAATGTCGATGATTCAACTATTTATCGTCAATATCTTCTGATTTATCATTAATAATTTGTTGCTTATCAGTTGCAACTACTTTTTAAATGACTGAAATTTTGTTTATAATCAAACTAAAACCTAAACTCTTCTATTTCAACTTCAGTTTCTTGATTACAAGAGAAAACTAACAGCATATTGGATACAACATTTCCTAAAACGAATCAAATCCCTTTCCAAATATTAGCTAAAATTTTATTTCAATGACAGAGTGGACAAGAACGCCGACGGCAGCGTCCCCGAGCTGTGTCCCTCGTATAGTTAACATATTTTGTAGGAGCTGGGCTTAGCCAATCAGGGCTAAGCCAGAGTATGTATCACCTTGTGGGGCACCAGACGTGCACCCGCCAGTTTACTGCCGGCAGTCACACAGGCAGCGTGTCGGAGTTAGGGGCGAGGCCTCGGGTTCATTAGACAAAACCCATTCATATTTGGTGCTTGTCAGATCGGGACAACCGGCAGGTTTGTGTGAGGACTGAGCTACAGCTCCTGGGCTTGCATTATAACTTTCAGTCGATTCATCTATTGAGCTCTTTCATATGTAACTTTAATTCATGAATGGGTACAGCCTCCGCTGTATTTACCCAGATAATTCCACATTACCCGAGGAAGGTAAAACTTCTTTCTAAAGTCGCACGTTCTCATTTGGATATCCAACGAGTTCTGCCATGTGGAGCAATTTATCCTTGTCCACCTTGTTGATACCCACGAGTATTTGGTATGTGGTGGTTATATCTTAATTTGTTATACTCCAGTGCTGTGGTATTGTGTATGTATCAGAATTATGTACATGCATATATAACATTAATAATTGTGTAACTAGCGTCAAAAAATGTCATTTGCTTAGCTAAACGAACTAGAGAGTTCAGTTCCTGAACCCATTATGTGCCTCTGTAATCCTTTACACTACCGCCCACGGGATGGGTATGGGGTGCATAATAAAGAAATTGAATTCACGTCACTCAGGTGACGTGGATACCTTCCACCAAGGTGGAAGGTATCCTCTGATCTTTCTTTACTTCCTTTACGGACTAATTTGTGTGAGGGTTCCACGGTGGCGTTTTATTCTCGATAACTTAAGATAGAACGGAAAAAAGAACGGTGCCTAATCACTTGGGCTGGACAGGAAGAGCGACGGCCTCGCTTCTTGCAGGTTAGCGTTCAATCCCCGACCATCCAAGTGGTTGGGCACCATTCACTTCCTCCGTCCTATCCTAAATCCTCATCGTCACATCCCTTCCAAATATTATACAGCTGTAATGGCTTAGTGCTTTCTCTTGATTATTGCCTTCTTAAAAATTCATCATACATACGTGGTTCATTGAGCTGTGAAATGTCAACCTTGCATATGCTGCTGATATGGTTGGTTTATGTGTGTTGCAGAGGACAGGTTCAGTGTGATGTTCTCTTGCGAAACATCTGGAGTTGTTGCCCTCCTAGGTAAGGACAGTGACTGGATTATCTTTCCACCAGTAGCAATTTTCACTAGTTTGCATAATGAAATCATAGTAACGTGATGTATCTTTTCGTTACTCTGTACTTGCAGTAGATGAACTCTATTAACCAGTTCTTGGAGCAGTCTTGCCGCCTAAGTTTTCCGGCAGGTTCCTCAACTCACCAATAGTGTCTATCTTGCTCGTCTTCTCCACGTCATCACTAGGAACCGTATGGGCCGTAGGGAGACCCCTTCCCGGGCGCCACATGTGTCCTAGCGTAGCGTATACTGCAGAGTGGGGCAGGACACCGAGGACGTCGAGGCTGTCATATCATTCATCCATCTACTTACTAGCCAGACTCTATGGTACTTAACCTGCCTGACCGAGAGACGCGCCCATCCCACTATACCCACATGCAACTTTACAGATGTCAAATGCAAATACTCAGAAAGATATCTTTATAAAAAAAAATTAATTCACAAAACCACCAATTCCCGCCACCAAAAATGTACCAGAAAATCCTTCCTTCAAGACATGACAGAGTACCCTAGGGTGGTGAAGGGGGGGGGAGGGGAGGTGGAGGGGGGAAGGGTGTGTGAATGTGAGTTTCCGCGACAACAAATGTATCCTTTAACCTGGGCGCCAAAACTGACTAAAACTCCCCCGATGTTCCCTATCTATCACACGCGCGCCTTAATATGATCTGCTGGAGGGCCGGCTCTCCAAAAGTGTGGTGTAGGCAGCGGCGGCGACAACTTTGTCGTAAATTATCACAGTCGTCCATTTTTCTCCTCCCTGGGAACCCCCCATCCCCCCGTTCCTCCCCCCCCCCCTCCCGGTCTCTGCCATGGGGGGGGGGGGCAATACCGGCCGGAACACTTGAAATACTGCGAGCGTTCACCGAGCACCGATTTGATAGCCGAGCCCAATTAATATCACGTCAGGTTCCTTATATACCCTTCTTCTCTCTTGCTCCTCTTGTTCCCCTTTCCTCTCTCTCTCTCACACTCTCCTCTTTCTCTCTCCCAACTCCCCTCTTCCCTTCTACTTCCTCCAATTTCTTCTTTTCTATCTAACGAGTCCCATATGTCTGCTACTCCTTCCGCGCTCCTGAGGAAGATGGACTAAAGATGGCTTTGAACAAGAAGGAGGATTGGAGGGAAGGAAGACGGGCGGCAGGCAGGCAGGGAGGGAGTGGAAAGAGGAAAGACAGTGAGCTGAAATGCCAAAGAACAGATGGGGATTTCGTCTTTCTATTATAATAGCGAATAGTGTGTCAGGGGCTTGGTGGTCGTAGTAGCTGTCGTAGGAGTGGCTGTAGGTGATAGGATATGCAGAAGGAACTCCAGAGGCAGAAAAGGAACACCAGACACAATGGACACAACAGAGGGCCTTCAAAAGACAGCAGAATCAGCGCCAAAAAAACAGCAATAGAGAAACCAGCAAAGCAAAAAAAAAAAAAAGCGGTTCTGAACTTACCTAAACAAAGCCTGAAAAAACTACTGGAGAGTGGAGCTGCATAAGTGCGAAAGCAGAAAACTATACAAAAAACGACAATGCGCAACTTACCAAACTTTCAACCAGATATCACAAGCTATTTCCTTCAGCGTGTCTATCCATACTCCAAAGCAGCACATACACTGAACTTAGATGCAGATACAGTAAATGTATAAAATAGACGGAATTTGGGGCTGGCTGTGATGCATGCGAGCCGAACAAAATTAAGGAGGACAAAAGCTTGACGCTGGTCAATATGGCGGCTGAGGCAGGCCTGACACCCGGGAAGACATCTGTCTCGCCGCTTCATTGGGAAATTGGCGGGAAAATTGGTTGGGTGCCAAACAAATGCGAAGCAACTAGCGCGCCCACCACAAACTCCCAAACCCATTACCGGCGTCAAATGTTACTTTATATCAATTTTAGATTTCTGGTGCTCTAGCTCTCTACCTTTTTTTATGTGTATAACATGTTATGTGGTAACTGGTTTAGTTGATAATTGTAGTGATGTTTGAGGAGTGTTTGAGCTCCCTCGTCGTAGGCAGCGAGTGGCACTCTTAATTAGGAACCAGAATACGGCAATTAAGGACTGTCAGGGAGCTCTTGGTGTGTGTTCTCACTATCAGGCTGTATCGATGTGTTATCAGAGGGTGCCACACACCTCCGCCCGACACTAAATCATCACCAACACAGGACGTGATTCTCTGCCTCCCTTGCACTGATGCAAGATATGTTGACGACGCGTTAGTGGGCGCTCCTCAAGTCCCCATGTTTTAAACTCTCGGTTTTATTGGCCTTATTTATTCACCCACACACACACACACACACGCTTTCATGTGTGTGTGTGTGTGTGGATGAAACTCAAGGGTGTCAATCCCAGCAGCAAGGAAGGGTAGTTACATTACCACAGATGAGGCTCCTGCCAGTGCTGGACTAAGGCTGCGGGACCACCAATACTGACGGACGGAGCTGAGGAGCTATGCTCGCCACAAATATGTTATATTACAAATCACTTGAACCAGAAGAGCTTCCAGAAAGCTTGAAGACAGCTAATGTAGTTCTGTCGAGAAAGAGACAGGCAGGTGTCACAGCCGCCAGCCTGGTTAACCACTGTTCAGTGCGGCTAGCAACCTGGTGAGTGACCACCCAGATAGACTCGCTCTTCACTACAATGACCTCGAATGGTCTACACTACTTTTCTGAGACTCAGACTGGCAGACAACAGAAGCTGTGCTTTTAAAACACGTAACAATACCAGACAATAGCAAGAAAACCAATAAAAAAACTGCCGCATTTGCTCTCTAGAGAATCTGCTTACCTATAAATTAGTTTTCATTGATTGTGATTTCAATAAATTAAAGATTTGTTCATTTGATGCATCACGCTAGTGTGATTTTTGTGTGTAATTAAAGTGGGTGAATTTTGACTCCGCGTAATAAGATTTAAGAAGCTGTGTGTTGCAGCCCGTCCTCATTAACAAAGATCAATTGCTTGTTAATTCAAGACGCTAGCGCCGTTTGAATGAATGAAAAACACTTCACGGACCCCACAACCGATTTCATTCTGACTTACCCTGAGACACTGCTATGTTCTTATTCTGTATTGGATTTGCTCATATATAAATGCTTTATCTATTTATTGTAGGAACAAATAATTGCCAACAGAACCAAAACACCTAACTTAGGTCTATCCTAACCTAATCTAGGCCTATTACCATACACAATGATGCACAAAGAGATTATATTTACGTGATGTATCAATGAGAAAATCAGTAGGAGCCCTGAAGAAGATTCGAACCTGTATACTGAGTACTTCCAAGCATGTGCCTAAAACCACTCGACCACGACATGCATCACGTTCATGTGTTGACCAAACCACACACTAGAAAGTGAAGGGACGACGACGTTTCGGTCCGGCCTGGACCAACCTCAAGTCGATTCAACTTCAGTTGATTCAACTTGAATCGACTTGAGAATGGTCCAGGACGGACCGAAACGTCGTCGTCCTTTCACTTTCTAGTGTGTGGTCTGGTCAACATATTTCAGCCACGTTATTGTGACTCCTCGCCTGCACGTTCATGTGATTTCTTTGTTCATTTGAAAAGAAGCGTTGCCGGTAGAACTCCTAGACCAGAGAGTGCATGAGGGGACAATGTCTGGAAGTCTGGCTGGGCTGCAGTGGAAGCCTCTGGACCCCTAGAGGATTCCTCTGAATCGCAGGTTGCATTGCTTTTATCACGTCATGGCGTAGTGGGCTACGGCGTGTACTTGGGAGTACCAAATGATGTGGGTTCGAATCCTCATCGTGAATGGCTAATGCCATTCACGAACCTCTAATACTATGTACTAATGTGAACTAAATATACGTTATGGTGAATAATACATCAATGCGTTATCCCACAACAATCGTGCAGTGAATAATAAACGAGTTAATAAATTAACACAACAAAAAGACAAATAAACCAAATAAATCCTTTACTCAAGGACAACAATTTCAAAGTGACTGGATCCTTCACCGCATGTCACAATCAAAGTGGTATTTGAAATTGTTGAGAAATACTCAACATCTCTGAGTATTACTCGACCATCTTTGCTGTCTACATGTTGAAGTTCAACCTGGCCTATGGGACGACCNGGTTCTCATGATCCAGCAAGAACAAAGAAAGTCATCGCTATGTAGCTTCAATGTTCCTATGGCAACTGATACTTTTTGAAGCGTCAGTATGTTAAGTTTGAAGTCAACTTGAGGACACGTTCTCGAAACTTTGAACTATGAATTACTGAATTACTTTGAATTATGGTAATTAATATTATTATATTATCATTATTCTAATAATAATAATAATAATAATAATTATTATTATTATTATTATTATTATAATTATTATTATAATTATTATTAATATTATAATTATTATTATTATTATTATTATTATTATTATTCATTATTATTAATAATATTTTCATTATTATTATTATAATGATAACATCTGGCCCAATATAACCTCCACGACCACCATAACATCTGGACCAATATAACCTCCACGACCACCATAACATCTGGCCCAATATAACCCCCACGACCACCATAACATCTGGCCCAATATAACCCCCACGACCACCATAACATCTGGCCCAATATAACCCCCACGACCACTATAACATCTGGCCCTTCACAGTCCACGAGGAAGGAAGCACTTTTCATATAGCTCACACACTTCACACCTGTTGAGCTCCTCCTCCTACAGGCAGGTTTCGAACCGTGCTGGGTCAGGTAATACAATAGTTCGTGCGCGCCTCGCCACACCTTCCGGGTGTCGAACGGGTGTCATAAACAGTTTACCACGCCCAGAGCAGTCGATGGTTATGGGCGTGTCATCTCAGGGGGTTAGGAGGCAGAGGGTGGGACAGAGGCAACAGGTAGAGCAGTGTAGTCTGGAGCAGTGTAGTCTAGTGTAGTCCGGAGCAGTGTAGTCTGGTGTAGCCTAGAGCAGTGTAGTCTGGTGTAGCCCGGAGCAGTGTAGTCTGGTGTAGCCCGGAGCAATGTAGTCTAGTGTAGCCCGGAGCAGTGTAGTCTGGTGTAGCCCGGAGCAGTGTAGTCTAGTGTAGCCCGGAGCAGTGTAGTCTAGTGTAGCCCGGAGTAGTGTAGTCTAGTGTAGCCCGGAGCAGTGTAGTCTGGTGTAGCCTGGAGCAGTGTAGTCTGGTGTAGCCCGGAGCAGTGTAGTCTGGTGTAGCCCGGAGCAGTGTAGTCTGGTGTAGCCCGGAGCAGTGTAGTCTGGTGTAGCCTGGAGCAGTGTAGTCTGGTGTAGCCCGGAGCAGTGTAGTCTGGTGTAGCCTGGAGCAGTGTAGTCTGGTGTAGCCCGGAGCAGTGTAGTCTGGTGTAGCCTGGAGCAGTGTAGTCTGGTGTAGCCCGGAGCAGTGTAGTCTGGTGTAGCCTGGAGCAGTGTAGTCTAGTGTAGCCCGGAGCAGTGTAGTCTGGTGTAGCTTGGAGCAGTGTAGTCTGGTGTAGCCCGGAGCAGTGTAGTCTGGTGTAGCCTGGAGCAGTGTAGTCTGGTGTAGCCCGGAGCAGTGTAGTCTGGTGTAGCCCGGAGCAGTGTAGTCTAGTGTAGCCCGGAGCAGTGTAGTCTGGTGTAGCCCGGAGCAGTGTAGTCTAGTGTAGCCTGGAGCAGTGTAGTCTGGTGTAGCCCGGAGCAGTGTAGTCTGGTGTAGCCCGGAGCAGTGTAGTCTGGTGTAGCCCGGAGCAGTGTAGTCTAGTGTAGCCCGGAGCAGTGTAGTCTAGTGTAGCCCGGAGCAGTGTAGTCTAGTGTAGCCCGGAGCAGTGTAGTCTGGTGTAGCCCGGAGCAGTGTAGTCTGGTGTAGCCTGGAGCAGTGTAGTCTAGTGTAGCCCGGAGCAGTGTAGTCTGGAGCAGTGTAATCTGGTGTAGCCTGGAGCAGTGTAGTCTAGTGTAGCCCGGAGCAGTGTAGTCTGGAGCAGTGTAGTCTGGTGTAGCCTGGAGCAGTGTAGTCTAGTGTAGCCCGGAGCAGTGTAGTCTAGTGTAGCCTGGAGCAGTGTAGTCTAGTGTAGCCCGGAGCAGTGTAGTCTGGTGTAGCCCGGAGCAGTGTAGTCTAGTGTAGCCCGGAGCAGTGTAGTCTAGTGTAGCCTGGAGCAGTGTAGTCTAGTGTAGCCCGGAGCAGTGTAGTCTAGTGTAGCCCGGAGCAGTGTAGTCTGGTGTAGCCCAGAGCAGTGTAGTCTGGTGCAGCCCGGAGCAGTGTAGTCTGGTGTAGCCCGGAGCGGTGTAGTCTGGTGTAGCCCGGAGCAGTGTAGTCTGGTGTAGCCCGGAGCAGTGTAGTCTGGTGTAGCCCGGAGCAGTGTAGTCTGGTGTAGCCCGGAGCAGTGTAGTCTGGTGTAGCCCTGAGCAGTGTAGTCTGGTGTAGCCCGGAGCAGTGTAGTCTAGTGTAGCCCGAAGCAGTGTAGTCTAGTGTAGCCCGGAGCAGTGTAGTCTAGTGTAGCCCGGAGCAGTGTAGTCTGGTGTAGCCCGGAGCAGTGTAGTCTAGTGTAGCCTAGAGCAGTGTAGCCCGGAGCAGTGTAGTCTGGTGTAGCCTAGAGCAGTGTAGTCTGGTGTAGCCCGGAGCAGTGTAGTCTGGTGTAGCCCGGAGCAGTGTAGTCTGGTGTAGCCCGGAGCAGTGTAGTCTAGTGTAGCCCGGAGCAGTGTAGTCTGGTGTAGCCCGGAGCAGTGTAGTCTGGAGCAGTGTAGTCTGGTGTAGCCCGGAGCAGTGTAGTCTAGTGTAGCCTGGAGCAGTGTAGTCTGGTGTAGCCCGGAGCAGTGTAGTCTGGTGTAGCCCGGAGCAGTGTAGTCTGGTGTAGCCCGGAGCAGTGTAGTCTGGTGTAGCCCGGAGCAGTGTAGTCTGGTGTAGCCCGGAGCAGTGTAGTCTGGTGTAGCCCGGAGCAGTGTAGTCTAGTGTAGCCTAGAGCAGTGTAGTCTGGTGTAGCCCGGAGCAGTGTAGTCTAGTGTAGCCTGGAGCAGTGTAGTCTGGTGTAGCCCGGAGCAGTGTAGTCTGGTGTAGCCCGGAGCAGTGTAGTCTGGTGTAGCCCGGAGCAGTGTAGCCTGGAGCAGTGTAGTCTGGTGTAGCCCGGAGCAGTGTAGTCTGGTGTAGCCTGGAGCAGTGTAGTCTGGTGTAGCCTGGAGCAGTGTAGTCTGGTGTAGCCTGGAGCAGTGTAGTCTGGTGTAGCCTGGGGCAGTGTAGTCTGGTGTAGCCTGGGGCAGTGTAGTCTGGTGTAGCCTGGGGCAGTGTAGTCTGGTGTAGCCTGGAGCAGTGTAGTCTGGTGTAGCCTGGAGCAGTGTAGTCTGGTGTAGCCTGGGGCAGTGTAGTCTGGTGTAGCCTGGGGCAGTGTAGTCTGGTGTAGCCTGGAGTAGTGTAGTCTGGTGTAGCCTGGAGCAGTGTAGTCTGGTGTAGCCTGGGGCAGTGTAGTCTGGTGTAGCCCGGAGCAGTGTAGTCTGGTGTAGCCTGGAGCAGTGTAGTCTAGTGTAGCCCGGAGCAGTGTAGTCTGGTGTAGCCCGGAGCAGTGTAGTCTGGTGTAGCCTGGAGCAGTGTAGTCTGGTGTAGCCTGGAGCAGTGTAGTCTGGTGTAGCCCGGAGCAGTGTAGTCTAGTGTAGCCTGGAGCAGTGTAGTCTGGTGTAGCCTGGAGCAGTGTAGTCTGGTGTAGCCTGGAGCAGTGTAGTCTGGTGTAGCCTGGAGCAGTGTAGTCTGGTGTAACCTGGGGCAGTGTAGTCTGTTGTAGCCTGGGGCAGTGTAGTCTGGTGTAGCCTGGGGCAGTGTAGTCTAGTGTAGCCTGGGGCAGTGTAGTCTAGTGTAGCCTGGAGCAGTGAAGTCTAGTGTAGCCTAGATCAGTGTAGTCTAGTGTAGCCTGGAGCAGTGTTGCCATGAGCACTGTGGCCTGGAACGGTGACTGGAAGAGTGAACAGTGAAAAATAATAAGAAATTAAAAAACAATAATGACATTAAATATCAAAAGTATAAACAAGTGTCTTTCTAACTGCTTTAATCCTGGAATGTTTTGTTTCAACCCGTGAAGAACATTCTGAAGAACAGTGCAATCACAAGAACATAATGCCTCAGAGGAAAGAATGAGACTATACGATGGGTTCGAACCCCGCGTCCCTGGAATCCCTATGTAGTGCATGTACCTCGGAGGGGGGGGGCGAGGATAGTCCAGGGACGCAAGTTCGAGCCCACAATACTCCTCCAATATTTCTTTAACATCCTGAAGGTAACAAAACAAAATGATTCTGACATTGAGTGTGTCCGCTACTTTGGTTTGCCTATCCACAGTCTTCTAGATTTGAGACCATAGTGAAGACAGGTACTCATCCAGTGAGAGGGTGAGGTACTCGGGAGGAAAGGGCTAAGCCTGTATGACAATGTAGCGCAGGAAAGGGCTGTGAGGACAGGATGGGAGATGGAATAGGAGGGCGGAGCGAAGAAAGTGTGTGCATCTTGGATAGACTATCGGGGATCGAACGCCGACCTGCATGAAGTGAGGCCGCCACTAAACCGACAAGTCCAAGTTTAATTGTAAAAGCAATTAGGTCGCGTAGAATAAAGTTTACTCGTCTTATGGAGAGTAATTCAGAGTTCTTCACCACTCAATACTTTACATTCAGACTTTAGAGTGAAAAAGAGTGATGTGTGTGGCGAGTATATACATGACTTGGCCAGCACACAGTACACCCGACACTTAGCTACTCTGCCACTCCTCCCTCACCTGTACACCAGCGACGCCTCCAGCCACTTCCAGACACGTGTCTCCTCACCACCACCACCAACAGCTCCACGCTCGTGGCATCTTCCACTCACCAAGTCGTGGAGCTCACTTTGTCAGACGACAACCTTCACGCGCTTCAACACTGCCAGCATCTTGCAACCACCACACAGTGTCACCCAATACAATTCACACTACAAATAACAGCTAAAGAAAAAAAACGCAGCTCTAGCTTTCACTAACTTAACCTAACCTAACCACGTAGCCTAACCTAACCTAACCTAACCCTTACGTAGCCTAACCTAACCTAACCTAACCTAACCTAACCCTTACGTAGCCTAGCCTAACCTAACCTAACCTAACCTAACCTAACCTAACCCTTACGTAACTTAGCCTAACCTAACCTAGCCCAGCAAATGTCATTACCATCATTCCCTGAAGCCATTATGTGTCTGTATAACCCTTCCCACTACCCCCATAGGATGGGTACGGGGCACAGAATGAACAAACTATAAACTGCTGGAACTGTACCCGTTTCATGGAAGCCGCTCTTCATATAATGCATGAGTGATACAGGTCGGACAGACAGACAGACAGACACCTAATACTAAGACATCCCAGCTAGAAGATCACAGAAGACACTCTAATATTGCGATCCATTCCAGAGGATCGACTGGTCACGGTGACATCGGCTGGTCACGGTGACATCGGCTGGTCACGGTGACATCAGCTGGTCGATGTCACTAACGTGTTCCCGAATTTCGCACAAGTTGTTTTGGGTTGTTATTGAGTGTGTTGTAAGTGAGCAACACATCAAGTAGCGAGTCCAAAGTCCCCCTTCCTCCTTGCAGTTTACACCATGCACTGAATTACAGCAATTATACATGTATAGATACACACCTGTGCATAAATTGCTACACAGTATACATGCATTGGTACATACTTATACATGTACTGGTACACACTTATACATGTACTGGTACACACTTATACATGTACTGGTACACACTTATACATGTACTGATACACACTTATACATATACTGATACACACTTATACATATACTGATACACACTTATACATGTACTGGTACACACTTATACATATACTGATACACACTTATACATATACTGATACACACTTATACATGTACTGGTACACACTTATACATGTACTGGTACACAAATGACGTTTGCAACTCTTTCATTAGACATCTTAAATTAAATTTAGCCATTTAGGCTAAATTAGACATTTAGCCTAAAATCAACAACATTGACTTGTTTACTCCAGAAAACGCCTTTAGAACAAGGCAGCAACTTACATGCTGCTTGCGCATAAAGTAATTACCGTTACTAAGAAAATAATACTTTCGCATTAAGTAATTACCGTTACTTAAGAAAATAATACTTTCGCATTAAGTAATTACCGTTACTTAAGAAAATAATACTTTCGCATTAAGTAATTACCGTTACTTAATAAAATTACAAGTTTTCTTTCTATAGTCGGAAGTGATCTGCTCTTAGAACGGGTTTTTTATGACACTTTCAATCTTTAATAGTGCATCGGAA
>WNGS01165319.1:20890-49526 GCA_020271785.1 Procambarus virginalis
TGGTTCCAACGAGTTCGCAACAGCAACAACCCAGCCCTCGATAGATGCACCACATCACGAGCATACATTTCATTTCTTCCATAGAAGTGTTCCCAGTGCCTATGAAAGATATTGCATTTGATTTGCAATATCTTCCTAGCGGCAATTAACACAAGTGCCCTCGACATCCATCATTCCCACTCCCTTCTTGGAAGAATGCCACATATGATCGGGATTCCTCCCTTGCTCCTAACTAATTCAGTGGCTGTCTGAATCTCTGTATAGTTCCTCACTCCTACTCGTCCAACATCATTACCCCCAGCACCAATACAAATAATGAGTTTGTTCCCATTCCAGTCATAATATCATTCATGTTTCCAACAATATCCCAATGCCAGCTCCCGGATAGCAAACCTTAATCTGTTCCCCCTATCTCTGGCACAAAACGTTCTGGCTAAATACCTCACATGGGAATCCTCCACAACCAAAATTGCGATTCGGTACCTCCTTAACTTTCTGAGCACCCTGAGGGGCCCACGCTCTGCCTCTCCTCGCTGATTTCCGTTCCGAGTGAAACTGCAGGCTCACACACAGCACTCGTCCTCCAAACGGCAATGAATTTGCTGTCTTTAGGGCGTCTGTAGGCGGCCTTGTCAAGGTCTTCTTAAGACCCCCTGTCCTTAACGACTTTCCACGATGAGGTCTTGTTAATATTGGCTCCTCCTTCGTTTCTTCCCGATGTTTCAGCTGTCGTACCTCCTCTCGTAGGGAATCCATCTCTGCTCTCAGAGTTCCAACTAGATTCATCAATTCCTTCACTAATCCTTCCATTATTGCTATAATAATGAATAATATAAATAATAATAAATAATAAAAAAATAATAAAACACGCAGTATCCACTCACAAGATGAGTGTCGCTGCCCAATAAACTCGCCCTCGGGGCAAAATTTAAAAATTTAAATAAAAAGCAATTGCAATACTTTTGCCTGTTTAAATGCATTGGGATGCCTCTTTGCCCATAGCGCACTGCAGATATTGTAATGCTTCATTGATCAGTCATCAGAGACCGGCTCTTTTGCTATGCTTACAGTGATGACCTCGTAATGAGTCGTCCCGCGGCTGATACTCTGCAGCATCTGTGAATACCTTTTGCTTGTCTCCGCAGATATAACTACTGATAACCCATGAAAATTATTGTCGAGGTGCCCAAACTTAACTTCTTGAAACACTGACTGCTCGGACATGCTGTCAGCAGTAACATGACTGCTCTGAACACCGGTGTCTTCCACAGGTACTCTGCCACTGGAGAAGAACACCGGGTGTCCTCCACAGGTACTGTGCCACTGGAGGAGAACACCGGGTGTCCTCCACAGGTACTGTGCCACTGGAGAAGAACACCGGGTGTCCTCCACAGGTACTCTGCCACTGGAGAAGAACACCGGGTGTCCTCCACAGGTACTCTGCCACTGGAGAAGAACACCGGGTGTCCTCCACAGGTACTGTGCCACTGGAGAAGAACACCGGGTGTCCTCCACAGGTACTGTGCCACTGGAGAAGAACACGGGGTGTCCTCCACAGGTACTCTGCCACTGGAGAAGAACACCGGGTGTCCTCCACAGGTACTGTGCCACTGGAGAAGAACACCGGGTGTCCTCCACAGGTACTGTGCCACTGGAGAAGACCACGGGGTGTCCTCCACAGGTACTGTGCCACTGGAGAAGAACACCGGGTGTCCTCCACAGGTACTGTGCCACTTGAGAAGAACACCGGGTGTCCTCCACAGGTACTGTGCCACTGGAGAAGAACACGGGATGTCCTCCACAGGTACTGTGCCACTGGAGAAGAACACGGGGTGTCCTCCACAGGTACTGTGCCACTGGAGAAGAACACGGGGTGTCCTCCACAGGTACTCTGTCACTGGAGAAGAACACCGGGTGTCCTCCACAGGTACTGTGCCACTGGAGAAGAACACCGGGTGTCCTCCACAGGTACTCTGCCACTGGAGAAAAGCACCGGGTGTCCTCCACAGGCACTCTGCCACTGGAGAAGAACACCGGGTGTCCTCCACAGGTACTGTGCCACTGGAGAAGAACACCGGGTGTCCTCCACAGTTACTGTGCCACTGGAGAAGAACACCGGGTGTCCTCCACAGGTACTGTGCCACTGGAGAAGAACACCGGGTGTCCTCCACAGGTACTGTGCCACTGGAGAAGAACACCGGGTGTCCTCCACAGGTACTGTGCCACTGGAGAAGAACATCGGGTGTCCTCCACAGGTACTCTGCCACTGGAGAAGAACACCGGGTGTCCTCCACAGGTACTGTGCCACTGGAGAAGAACACCGGCTGTCCTCCACAGGTACTGTGCCACTGGAGAAGAACACGGGGTGTCCTCCACAGGTACTGTGCCACTGGAGAAGAACACCGGGTGTCCTCCACAGGTACTCTGCCACTGGAGAAGAACACCGGGTGTCCTCCACAGGTACTCTGCCACTGGAGAAGAACACGGGGTGTCCTCCACAGGTACTCAGCCACTGGAGAAGAACACCGGGTGTCCTCCACAGGTACTGTGCCACTGGAGAAGAACACGGGGTGTCCTCCACAGGTACTGTGCCACTGGAGAAGAACACCGGGTGTCCTCCACAGGTACTGTGCCACTGGAGAAGAACACCGGGTGTCCTCCACAGGTACTCAGCCACTGGAGAAGAACACCGGGTGTCCTCCACAGGTACTGTGCCACTGGAGAAGAACACGGGGTGTCCTCCACAGGTACTGTGCCACTGGAGAAGAACATCGGGTGTCCTCCACAGGTACTCTGCCACTGGAGAAGAACACCGGGTGTCCTCCACAGGTACTCTGCCACTGGAGAAAAACACCGGGTGTCCTCCACAGGTACTGTGCCACTGGAGAAGAACACGGGGTGTCCTCCACAGGTACTGTGCCACTGGAGAAGAACACCGGGTGTCCTCCACAGGTACTGTGCCACTGGAGAAGAACACCGGGTGTCCTCCACAGGTACTCTGCCACTGGAGAAGAACACCGGGTGTCCTCCACAGGTACTCTGCCACTGGAGAAGATCACCGGGTGTCCTCCACAGGTACTGTGCCACTGGAGAAGATCGAGGCTCTCCAAGAGTTTCCGAAACCACCACAACTAAGAAGCTTCTGGAATTCCTTGGTGGAGACAGTGTTTACCACAAGTTTGTCCTGTGCTGGTGTAAGCAGGCGTCCATGATGCTCCTGCCTGAGGTCAGCAGGGGCAGAGGTGACATTCACCAATGTTAACCAGGAGCTACCTCATCTCACTCGGCTTGCTCACCCGGTGTTCCATGTGCCAACTGACCTCTGCAAGGACGTCTCCAACACTGCTGTAGGAGCAGGTGCCAACTGACCTCTACAAGGACGTCTCCAACACTGCTGTAGGAGCAGGTGCCAACTGACCTCTACAAAGACGTCTCCAACACTGCTGAAGGAGCAGGTGCCAACTGACCTCTACAAGGACGTCTCCAACACTGCTGAAGGAGCAGGTGCCAACTGACCTCTACAAGGACGTCTCCAACACTGCTGAAGGAGCAGTTGCCATCTGACCTCTACAAAGACGTCTCCAACACTGTTGAAGGAGCAGGTGCCATCTGACCTCTACAAGGACGTCTCCAACACTGCTGAAGGAGCAGGTGCCAACTGACCTCTACAAAGACGTCTCCAACACTGCTGAAGGAGCAGGTGCCAACTGACCTCTACAAGGACGTCTCCAACACTGCTGTAGGAGCAGGTGCCAACTGACCTCTACAAGGACGTCTCCAACACTGCTGTAGGAGCAGGTGCCAACTGACCTCTACAAGGACGTCTCCAACACTGCTGAAGGAGCAGGTGCCATCTGACCTCTACAAGGACGTCTCCAACACTGCTGAAGGAGCAGGTGCCATCTGACCTCTACAAGGACGTCTCCAACACTGCTGAAGGAGCAGGTGCCATCTGACCTCTACAAGGACGTCTCCAACACTGCTGAAGGAGCAGTACTTCATCAGGTTATCCACGACGCCCGGCGACATTTCTCTATATTCAACGCGCTTGATGGCACAAGCGAGGAAACACAAGACGTTGGACGGAGGAACTTCTTGCCACATATGCGGCCATAACACTTCTGACGTGTTCCCGAGGGACGTGACTGTCACCATGTCACCGACCCCACACACCTGACTGACGGCCAGGAGCCAAGGCCGACCCCACACACCTGACTGACGGCCTGGAGCCAAGGCCGACCCCACACACCTGACTGACGGCCAGGAGCGAAGGCCGACCCCACACACCTGACTGACGGCCTGGAGCCAAAGCCGACCCCACACACCTGACTGACGGCCTGGAGCCAAGGCCGACCCCACACACCTGACTGACGGCCTGGAGCCAAGGCCGACCCCACACACCTGACTGACGGCCTGGAGCCAAGGCCGACCCCATACACCTGACTGACGGCCTGGAGCCAAGGCCGACCCCACACACACTTGACTGACGGCCTGGAGCCAAGGCCGACCCCACACACCTGACTGACGGCCTGGAGCCAAAGCCGACCCCATACACCTGACTGACGGCCTGGAGCCAAAGCCGACACCACACACACTTGACTGACGGCCTGGAGCCAAAGCCGACCCCACACACACTTGACTGACGGCCTGGAGCCAAGGCCGACACCACACACCTGACTGACGGTCTGGCAACCAAGGCCGATTTATACTGGTCGAGTCGCTCAACACGTGATCTCCATATCCCAGTTCATGGTCAGCATGTGTCATGTGAAGGGGCTACACTCTCTTCCTTGTGACCTACGATGTAATTCCTAGCCTATCCTCACCTCCCCCCTACACACACACACACACAGGTGTCTGTGTGTGTGCTCACACACTGTGTGTAGCACTCACAGAAACAAAGCTAACAAAAACCATAACCAAAATGTAGTGAGGAAAGAGAGGGAAGGGAGAGGAGGAAGTGGTGTAGCTTTGCTCCTTAGAGAAGGTTGGAGTTTCGAAGAGATGGTAATTCAGAACTGTGATGGTTTCAGTGACTACATATCAGGCACCATAGCAACTGCAGGACAGAAAATTATAGTAGTAGTCATATATAACCCCCCACCGAACGACATAAGACCCAGACAGGAATATGATAGAAAGAACTTGGCCACCATCAATATTATAGAGAGCAGCTTCTGTGGCTAGCAGGAACGGATCCAGACTTCTAATCATGGGCGACTTCAACCATGGGAAGATAGATTGGGGGGAACAGAGACCCACATGGAGGACCAGACACATGCAGAGCTAAGCTGCTGGATGTGGCAACAAGAAACTTTCTATGTCAACACGTCAAGGGACCGACAAGAATGAGAGGAGGGGATGAACCAGCCTTGCTCGATCTGATATTTACCCTAAATGAGTCTTATATAAGGGAAGTTAAGTTGGAAACCCCCGTGGGAATGAGTGATCATAGTGTATTGAGCTTTGAGTACCTGGTTGAGCTAGGAATTATTACCCCCCAAAAAGAACTGGGAAATAAAGGGCTGGTGTACCGAAAGGGAAACTATGAGGAGATGAATAAATTCCTAAAGGATATACATTGGGACACAGAACTCAGAACCAGGTCCGTACAAGACATGATGGACTATGTCACCCAAAAGTATCTGGAGGCTGTAAGCAGGTTTGTCCCAGCCCAACAGGAAAAAAACAGAGAAACAAATAAGAATCCATGGTTTAATAGCGAATGTATGAAAGCAAAGGAGCTGAACAAAAGGGCATAGAGGAACTTCCGTAATAACAGAACACCAGAAAGTAGAGAGAGTACCAGAGAACCAGGAACGAGTATGTTAGTGTGAGAAGAGCAGCTGAGAAAAGGTATGAAAATGATATAACTGATAAAGCCAAGACCGAACCAAAGCTACTACACAGTCACATCAGGAGGAAGACAACAGTGAAGGAACAGGTGAGGAAACTTAGGGTGGGCGAGGACAGGTACACAGAGAATGACAAAGAGGTGTGTGAAGAACTCAACAAAAGGTTCCATGAGGTCTTTACAATAGAACAGGGAGAAGTCACGGCGCTAGGAGAGGTGGCAGAAAACCAGCTGACCTTGGAAAGGTTCCAAATTACAAGAGATGAGGTCAAGAAGCACCTATTGGAGCTGGATGTGAGAAAAGCTGTTGGGCCGGACGGAATCTCACCATGGGAATGTGCAGGAGCACTTTGCTTGCCACTCTCCATAGTGTATAGTAGGTCATTGGAAACGGGAGACCTACCAGAAATATGGGAGACTGCTAATGTAATACCAATATACAAAAAGGGTGTCAGACAAGAGGCACTGAACTACAGGCCAGTGTCCTTAACTTGTATACCATGGAAGGTGATGTGAGAAAAACCTAGTAACACATCTGGAGACAAGAGACTTCGTGACAACCCATCAACATGGTTAAGGGAGGGTAAATCTTGCCTTACAGGCTTGATAGAATTCTACGATCAGATGACAAAGATTAAGCAAGAAAAAGATGGATGGGCGGACTGCATTTTTTGGACTGTCAGAAAGCCTTTGACACAGTACCCCTTTAAAAGTTGGTGCATAAGCTGGAGAAACAAGCAGGAGTAACTGGTAGGGAGCTCCAGTGGATAAGGGAGTACCTAAGCAATAGGAAGCAGAGAGTTACAGTGAGGGGTGAGACCTCAGAATGGCGTGAAGTCCCCAGTGGAGTCCCACAGGGCTCTGTACTCGGACCTATCCTGTGTCTGATATACGTAAATGATCTCCCAGAGGGTATAGACTCATTCCTCTCAATGTTTGCTGACGACGCCAAAATTATGAGAAGGATTAAGACAGAGGGCAGCTTGAGGCTTCAAGAAGACCTGGACAAGCTGCAGGAATGGTCGAACAAATGGCTGTTAGAGTTTAACCCCAAGCAAATGTAATGTAATGAAGATAGGGGTAGGAAGCAGGAGACCAGATACAAGGTATCATTTGGGAGATGAAATACTTCAAGAGTCGAGAGAGAGAAAGACCTGGGGGTTGATATCACGCCAGACCTGTCCCCTGAAGCTCATATCAAGAGGATAACATCAGCAGCATATGCCAGGTTGGCTAACATAAGAACGGCCTTTAGAAACTTGTGTAAGGAATCTTTCAGAACATATATACCACATATGTCAGACCAATCCTGGAGTATGCGGCTCCAGCATGGAGTCCAAATCTAGTCAAGCATAAGACTAAACTGAAAAGGTTCAAAGGTTTGCCACCAGACTAGTACCCGAGCTGAGAGGTATGAGCTACGAGGAGAGACTACGGGAATTAAACCTCACTTCGTTGGAAGACATAAGAGTTAGGGGGACATGATCACCACATTCAAGATTCTCAAGGGAATCGACATGGTTGATAAAGACAGGCTATTTAACACAAGGGGCACACGCACTAGGGGACACAGGTGGAAACTGAGTGCCCAAATGAGCCACAGAGATATTAGAAAGAACTTTCTTAGTGTCAGCATGGTTGACAAATGGAATGCATTAGGAAGTAATGTGGTGGCGGCTGACTCCATACACAGTTTCAAGTGTAGATATGATAGAGCCCAATAGGCTCAGGAACCTGTACACCTGTTGATTGACGGATGAGAAGCGGGACCAAAGAGCCAGAGCTCAACCCCCGCAAGCACAATTAGATGAGTACAACTAGGTGAGTACAGGTGGATAAGGGAGTACCTAAGCAATAGGAAGCAGAAAGATACAGTGAAGGGTGAGACTTCAGATTGGCGTGAAGTCACAGTGGAGTCCCACAGGGCTCTGTAATCGGTTCTATCTTGTTTCTGATATATGTAAATGATCTCCCGGAGGGTATAGATTCATTTCTCTCAATGTTTGCGGACGATGCCAAAATTATGAGAAGGATTAAAACAGAGGAGGACTGCTTGAGGCTTCAGGAAGACCTGGACAAGCTGCAGGAATGGTCGAACAAATGGCTGTTAGAGTTTAATCCAAGCAAATGTAATGTAATGTAATGAAGATAGGTGTATGGATCAGGAGGCCAGATACAAGATACCATCTGGGAGATGAAATACTTCAAGAGTCAGAGAAAGAAAAAGACTTGGGGGTTGATATCACGCCAGACCTGTCTCCTGCAGCCCATATCAAGAGGATACCATCAGCGGCATATGCCAGGCTGGCCAAAATATAAACGGCATTCAGAAACTTGTATAAGGAATCATTCAGAACTTTGCATACCACATATGTTAGGCCAATCCTGGAGTATACAGCCCCAGCATGGAGTTCATATCTAGTCATGGATAAGACCAAACTGGAAAAGGTTCAGAGGTTTGCCACCAGACTAGTACCCGAGCTGAGAGGTATGAGCTACGAGGAGAGACTATGGGAATTAAACCTCGCTTCGCTGGAAGACAGAAGAGTTAGGAGGGATATGACCACCACATTCAAGATTCTCAAAGGAATTGATAGGGTAGATAAAGACAGTCTGTTTAACACAAGGGGCACAAACACTCGGGGACACAGGTGGAAACTGAGTGCTCAAATGAGCCACAGAGATATTAGGAAGAACTTTTTTAGTGTCAGAGGGGTTGACAAATGGAATGAATTAGGAAGTGATGTGGTGGAGGCTGACTCCATACACAGTTTCAAGTGTAGATATGATAGACCCCAATAGGCTCAGGAACCTGTACACCTGTTGATTGACGGTTGAGAGGCGGGACCAAAGAGCCAGAGCTCAACCCCCGCAAGCACAATTAGGTGAGTGCAATTAGGTGAGTACACACACATGGGACAGACACAAGTAGTGTAAAAGGAGACAGATGGAGAATTGATTTTCAGAAACGGTTTGGCACTTCCACAGTTCCACGCCGACTTGACTCCCAGGGGCCGATGTGAGCAACACCAATTTTTGGGTGGTGGCGGGATGGTTTGGTTAGGGCACAGTCAGCGCGCACCTGGCTGGCTGGCCGGGGTGGGTTAGTGGTCTGTTCCCCCTAGGGGTCCCCACAGCCCACCCAGGGCGTACCTGGACAAACTTGTGCCCTATCCTAACCTGTTTAGTATGCAATTTGTCTCGTACATTTATTGCGAGAATTGGGCATCAAGAGGGGGCCCCTACTGATGAGAGGTACAAAAAAGAATGTTCAATAGATTCAAACCAAAAAAATGCACTGGTGATAGAAATATAAAACGTTTGGGAGTATTTACAGGTGATGGACCAATCAGGTCCTTATTTGTCGCAGGGTGTCACGTGACCTGGCGTCAGCAATAGGGACCCCAGCGTACTAAAGGGGGGGGGGGGTCAAGATTCCTTACAAAGACTAAGTTGGATATTTAGGTGTAGTAGGCCTTATCTTGAATTTGCCTGATACTGTGAGGTACATTGACATGAAGGGCGAACCATAGTACAGGATTTGCATGTGAGAGGGTCATATTAGAGTTTTAAAGAAGTTAAAATAGGTTTAAAAGAGTCCTGTGTGTGTGTTTGATGGCGGGTAAATGTTCAGTCAATAATTCTCGTGTTTTTAATCTGAATGAGGGGTCCTAGTTTGCGTTCTAGTCGTAAAATAAGTTCCTTAGTATATTTGCTATGGAAAATGAGCTTTCAGTACTCTATATAATTTGAAATGAGGTCAAGAAAGACATGTTTATATGTGAGAAGAGTCAGGTTGGAAACTGTTTATTCTATGCAGTCCCCCCTCCCCACTCGGCTTTGCTCCGTTTTCTGTAGCCAAAGTAAAGATTCCATTTTCTGTGGCATTCAGTTGATTACTAGTGGAAAAAGGGCATGCTCGTATTTGTATGTTCTAACCTGTTTATAGATTTTATAGATGTAATTGTCGGGCCTCAAATTAAATTTTAATATGAAAAATAGCATCAAATGTATGTCTATCTTTTGTAATAAACATTAGACACATTGACATTTGCTGCGATATTTCATAGAATAAAAGTTAACTGCTAAATAGTGGGGGGCCTCAGCCATATTGTGTTGGGTTGACACTCCCAACATCAATTTGACACTTGTAAATATACTATGAAGGAAAGTAGTTGAGTGTTTTACCTGATTTAAGCAATTTAATATCAATTAGGAATATGGTAATGTTCCTTATTAAATTGTATTTTTTTTATCACCATATTAGCTTAGCCTTTGTGGTGGGGGCCCCAATAACTCATGTATCGCGACAGTAGTTTCGCTTTCTGTTGCTATGCAATACTTTTTGCTATCATTTATACATCACAAACTCTATCAACATCAGGGGCCCGAGACTGTTCAACAGGCTTCCGCTACACATAAGGGGCATAACTGGCAAATCCCCTCACAGTGTTCAAGAGAGAACTGGATAAGCACCTCCAAAGGATACCTGATCAACCAGGCTGTGACTCATACGTCAGGCTGCGAACACCCGCGTCCAACAGCCTGGTTGATCAGTCCAGCAACCAGAATGGCCTGGTCGATGACCGGGCCGCGGGGGCGCTAAGCCCCCGGAAGCACCTCAAGGTAACCTCGAGGTAAAAGTAATCATACCTAAAAATTTAAAAGTCGAATCCATCAGTTCCGTTTTTTATGTCAGTGGTAGTATATCAAGCGCAAAGGGTTTTAGAAAATGTTAGACACCTCACACTTTCAAAAAGTGAGAGAAGATGAATTCATTTTGGCATTACTGTCATCACTTTGGAAAGTTTTTAATGATAGCACATGCTTAAACAAACTCGCTCGCAAAAAACAAAAAACTCATACACAAACTCATTTTTGTTTTGGTTCAACTTACCACAAATAAAACCAGGGCTTTCACATTCACGCAAAATACTTAGTCCCCCTAAACTTAAAAAAAAAACAGTTGCACAATCTACTTACTTAAAACACATCAGGGCAAAAATAGAGAGAGACTTCTGACAAGCTACCGGCCTCCTGTCCTCACCAAGGCTACTAATTCTCACATACTTAAACAAAACACACTTGCTAAACTCTTATACACAAACAAAAAAACAATTTTTAACTNGGGATGCATGTTCACTACCGTGCCTCTGGTGGTGCTGTATGTTCACTACCATGCCTCTAGTGGTGCTGCATGTTCACTACCGTGCTCTGGTGGTGCTGCATGCTTTTTCACTACAGTGCTCTGGGTGGTGCTGCATGTCATACCGCGCCTCTGGTGGTGCTGTATGTTCACTACCGTGCCTCTGGTGGTGCTGTATGTTCACTACAATGCTCTAGTGGTGGTGCTGCATGTTCACTACCGTGCTCTGGTGGTCTGCCATGTTCACTACCGTGCTCTGGTGGTGGTGCTGCATGTTCACTACCGTGCCTCTGGTGGTGCTCATGTTCACTACCGTGCCTCTGGTGGGGCTGTATGTTCACTACCGTGCTCTGGTGGTGCTGCATGTTCACTACCGTGCTCTGGTGGTGCTGCATGTTCACTTACCGTGCTCTGGTGGTGCTGTATGTTCACTACCGTGACTCTGGTGGGGCTGCATGTTCACTACCATGCCTCTGGTGGTGCTGCATGTTCACTACCGTGCATCTGGTGGGGCTCCATGTTCACTACCGTGCTCTGGTGGTGCTGCATGTTCACTACCGTGCTCTGGTGGTGCTGCAAGTTCATTACCGTGCCTCTGGTGGTGCTGCATGTTCACTACCGTGCCTCTGGTGGTGCTGCATGCTCACTACCGTGCCTCTGGCGGTGCTGCATGTTCACTACCATGCCTCTGGTGGTGCTGCATGTTCACTACCGTGCCTCTGGTGGTGCTGCATGTTCACTACCATTCCTCTGGTGGTGCTGCATGTTCACTACCATGCCTCTGGTGGTGCTGCATGTTCACTACCGTGCCTCTGGTGGGGCTGCATGTTCACTACCGTGACTCTGGTGGGGCTGCATGTTCACTACCATGCCTTTGGTGGTGCTGCATGTTCACTACCGTGCCTCTGGTGGTGCTGCATGTTCACTACCGTGCCTCTGGTGGTGCTGCATGTTCACTACCGTGCATCTGGTGGTGCTGCATGTTCACTACCGTGCCTCTGGTGGTGCTGCATGTTCACTACCGTGCATCTGGTGGTGCTGCATGTTCACTACCGTGCATCTGGTGGTGCTGCATGTTCACTACCGTGCCTCTGGTGGTGCTGCATGTTCACTACCGTGCATCTGGTGGTGCTGCATGTTCACTACCGTGCATCTGGTGGTGCTGCATGTTCACTACCGTGCCTCTGGTGGGGCTGCATGTTCACTACCGTGCATCTGGTGGGGCTCCATGTTCACTACCGTGCCTCTGGTGGGGCTGCATGTTCACTCCCACAGTTACACACAGTAACCCACAGTTACACACTCCCCACACACTTACACACTCCCCTCACAGTTTCACACAGTTAAACACTCCCACATAATTTTACACGCTCCCACACACTCAAGACTGCTCTATCATGCTGCATACAACAACCACATTTTCAAAAATAGTTTAGGTGCGAATATGTCACCAAATTCCGCTGGAACAAGACGATATAAACGGCATTAGTTCTTGACGATAATTTTAGTTTGTCTTGTCCGTGGGTTTGCTTCCAACAACTTAACATCCTTACCTTGATACTCAAGACTGGTCTCTGTGAAGTACTTCAGGCACTGTGCCCCTGCACCCGTACACTGAAGTTGCCACCTACGCACCTGCTCTCTATGCGATACATTGCTCTGTGGGCGTGAACGGCCTCAATAATCCATCTGTACTTATCTTTAGATTAGAAAGATTAGGGTATGCCACTCGCTATCTTCATCTTGTCGTCATTGTTGCTGTTCACTCTGTAGCTTGTCCCGCCTCATGCTTCCTCTGTTTTGGACTAGTTGGAAGCCAGAATCATTATCATCCTCCGCTGCCCCGGAGGGCCACAGGTGGGGACCCCACCACCGGAGGGCCCCCAGGTGGGGACCCCACCACCGGAGGGCCCCCAGGTGGGGACCCCACAATGGAGGGCACCCAGGTGGGGACCCACAATGGAGGGGGCCCCAGGTGGGGACCCCACCACCGGAGGGGCCCCCAGGCATGGGGGGAAGGGGAGGAGGTCGTTACGGTCTCCGGGTACATTAGCAATGTTCTCTTGTGGTCTCGACCAACTTCTTGTCATTATATGATCCATCTATTTGTTGCGGCTCATTTCATGTGTTCTTGAGTGGTATGCCTTCAACACTACACTCTACCTTGCTCACATATAGACACCTCCCAAGGCACTATGGTCGCAGTTCTCACACGTAGTGTAGGGTACTACACAGTATATGGGTGTCCTGGCGGTCTCTCGTGTAAACATAAGAACATAAAAACATAAGAACAAAGGTAACTGCAGAAGGCCTATTGGCCCATACGAGGCAGCTCCTATTTATAACTACCCAATCCCACTCATATACATGTCCAACCCGCGCTTGAAACAATCGAGGGATCCCACCTCCACCACGTTACGCAGTAATTGGTTCCATAAATCAACAACCCTGTTACCGAACCAGTATTTACCCAAGTATTTCCTAAATCTAAACTTATCCAATTTATACCCATTGTTTCGTGTTCTGTTTTGTGTTGATACTTTTAATACCCTATTAATATCCCCTTTGTTATGTCCATTCATCCACTTCTAAACTTCTATCATGTCACCGCTAACTCTTCGCCTTTCTAGTGAATGTAATTTAAGCTTTATTAATCTTTCTTCATATGAAAGATTTCTAATTTGGGGAATTAACTTTGTCATCCTACGCTGGACACGTTCAAATGAATTTATATCCATTCTATAGTACGGCGACCAAAACTGAACTGTATAATCTAAATGGGGCCTAACCAGAGCAATATAAAGCTGAAGAACCACACCAGGTGTCTTGTTACTAACGCTTCGATTAATAAATCAGAGTGTCCTATTTGCCTTATTACGAACATTCATGCATTGATCTTTTTGTTTTAAATTCTTTCTAATCATAACTCCCAGATCCCTTTCGCAATCCGATTTCGCAATCTCAACACCATCTAGCTCGTATCTTGTAACTCTATCATCATTACCTAGCCTCAAAACTTTACATTTGTTAGCATTAAACTGCATCTGCCAGTCTTTGACCATTTTAAAACCCTATTTAGATCAACTTGAAGTGATTGCCAGTCTTCTTTCGTGTTGATTTCCCTACCGATTTTTGTATCGTCTGCAAATTTGCAAATGTTGCTATTCAAACCTGAATCTAAATAATTTATATATATTATAAACAACAGAGGTCTCAGGACAGAGCCTTGAGGCACTCCACTAACAACATTATCCCACTCTGACTTAACCCCATTTATACTAACTCTCTGTTTCCTTTGGAATAGCCATGCCCTAATCCAACTTAATATAGCACCCCCAATACCATGAGCCTCTATTTTTTTAATTAGTCTTTCATGTGGCACTGTATCAAAAGCTTTGCTAAAGTCAAGGTACACGACATCACAATCCTTACCACTATCAACAGCCTCAACTATTCTGGAATAAAAAGATAGCAAATTTGTTAAACATGAACTGCCATTTGTAAAACCATGTTGAGACTCGTTTATTAATTTATGTTTTTCAAGATGAAGACGAATTGTATTTGCAATTATCGATTCAATTAACTTTCGCACAATAGACTTTAGTCTAATTGGCCGATAGTTTGACGCAAGTGATCTATCTCCTTTCTTAAAGATTGGTACCACATTAGCTACCTTCCATGACTCTGGCACTGTGCCTAACTCTATTGATTTATTAAATATGGTAGACATTGGCTCGGAAAGCTCCTCTTTGCATTCTTTAAGCACCTTGGCAAACACTTGATCCAGCCCTGGGGATTTGTTTGGTTTTAGTTTTACTAATTATTTAATTACATCCTTGGATGTAATTACTTGGACTGGACGGTAGAGCGACAGTCTCGCTTCATGCAGATCGGCGTTCAATCCCCGACCGTCCAAGGGGTTGGGCACCATTCCTTTCCCCCCATCCCAAATCCTTATCCTGACCCCCCTTCCCAGTGCTATATAGTCGTAATGGCTTGGTGCTTTCCCCTGATAATTACCTTACCTCCCTGGTAACTGCTAAACTAGTCAACCTGTCCTCATCCCCACCCACATAGACTTGTTCGGCTGAAGGCATATTGTTAAGTTCCTCTTTAGTAAATACAGATATAAAATATTTGTTAAAAATACTACTCATCTCCTTGTCATTATCCGTTATTTGACCTGTCTCAGTTTTAAATGGACCTATCCTTTCCCTAGTCTTAGTTCGATGTAACTGAAAAAACCCTTTAGGATTTGTCTTTGCTTGCCCTGCTATGCGAACCTCATAGTTTTTTTTTGCTTTACTTATCTCTTTTTTACCATTTCTAACCAGTTGTACGAATTCCTGTTCTAAAGTGACCTCCCCATTTTTAATCCTTTTGTACCAGGCTCTCTTTTTACCTATAAGGTTCTTCAAATTCTTTGTTATCCACTTTGGGTCATTAGTATTCGATCTATTCAATTTGTATGGAATACTACGTTCCTGTGCTTTGTTTAGAATATTCTTAAATAAGTTATATATAGAATCCACATCGAAATCCCCTTTTACGTCACCTATCGCTGGGTTCATGTCTGGCTCCAAGACCGGCCCACACTCTATACACAAGACTTTCACAAGACTATTTGACACAAGACTATTTGACCCAGAAAATTTCTTAGGCTATTAAAATCAGCTTTTCGAAAATCTGGCACTTTAACATAATTTTCACCTACTGGTCTATTCCATTCTATGCTAAATCTGATTTCTTTGTGATCACTGTTCCCTAGCTCACTCCCTATTTCGATGTCATTAATTTGTGTTTCCCTGTTAGTTAACACTAAATTTAAAATATTATTTTCCCGCGTTGGTTCCTTAATGTGTTGCGTAAGAAAGCAATCGTCAATTAATTCTAGAAAATCTTCTGCTTCACAATTCCCTGTTTTGTTCAACCAGTTTATTCCACTAAAATTAAAGTCACAAATGACATAAATACTGCTGGACCTAGTTGCTCTAGATGCATCCATTCTGTCTAAATTTGGTGGCCTATATATAACTCCTATTATAATATTATTTGCTTTTTCGATTAATTCTATCCAACTAGTTTCTGTGTGTGGCTCAGTTTTGATTCCCTCTTTGAGACTACATTTCAAATTGTCCCTAACATATATGGCTACTCCCCCTCCTCGTCTAATATATCGATCTGTGTGAAATAGTTTAAATCCATTTATTTGATATTCAGCTAATAGTTCTCTATTTTCTACATTCATCCACGTTTCGGTAGGTGCAATAATATCTATTTTTTCTGTGCAGACAAGAGCATTTAATTCGTTAATTTTATTTCATAGATTTCTACTGTTAGTGTAATATACCCTAAGTGAATTGTTATTTTGAGGCCCTTCACTTTCCCTGATCATTTTGCCAATTCCGTTCTCCCACAAACACATACTTTTATTACCTCCTTCCTCCAAATCAATTCCCATGCAACTATCTACTAACAGTTTAAACCCAAACAAACACCTCTAACCACTGGTTCCAACGAGTTCGCAACAGCAACAACCCCAGCCCTCGATAGATGCACCACATCACGAGCATACATTTCATTTCTTCCATAGAAGTGTTCCCAGTTGTCTATGAAAGATATTGCATTTGATTTGCAATATCTTCCTAGCCGGCAATTAACACCAAGTGCCCTCGACATCCATTCATTTCCCACTCCCTTTCTTGGAAGAATGCCACATATGATCGGGATTCCTCCCTTGCTCCTAACTAATTCAGTGGCTGTCCTGAATCTCTGTATTAGTTCCTCACTCCTAACTCGTCCAACATCATTACCCCCAGCACCAATACAAATAATGAGTTTGTTCCCATTTCCAGTCATAATATCATTCATGTTTCCAACAATATCACCAATGCCAGCTCCCGGATAGCAAACCTTTAATCTGTTCCCCCTATCTCTGGCACAAAACGTTCTGTCTAAATACCTCACCTGGGAATCTCCCACAACCAAAATTTGCTTCGGTACCTCCTTAACTTTCTGAGCACCCTGAGGGGCCCACGCTCTGCCTCTCCTCGCTGATTTTCGTTCCGAGTGAACTGCAGGCTCACCACAGCACTCGTCCTCCAACACGGCAAATGAATTTGCTGTCTTTAGGGCGTCTGTAGGCGGCCTTGTCAAGGTCTTCTTAAGACCCCCTGTCCTTAACGACTTTCCACGATGAGGTCTTGTTAATATTGGTCTCCTCCTTCGTTTCTTCCCGATGTTTCAGCTGTCGTACCTCCTCTCGTAGGGAATCCATCTCTGCTCTCAGAGTTCCAACTAGATTCATCAATTCCTTCACTAATCCTTCCATTATTGCTATAATAATGAATAATATAAATAATAAATGATAAAAATAATAAACACAGCAGTATCCACTCACAAGATGAGTGGCGCTGCCCAATAACTCGCCCCTCGGGGCAAAATTTAAAAATTTAAATAAAAGCAATTGCAATACTTTTGCCCTGTTTAAATGCATTGGGATGCCTCTCTGCCTCCATAGCGCACTGCAGATATTGTAATGCTTCATTGATCAGGTCATCAGAGACCGGCTCTTTTGCTATGCTTACAGTGATGACCTCGTAATGAGTCGTCCCGCGGCTGATACTCTGCAGCATCTGTGAATACCTTTTGCTTGTCTCCGCAGATATAACCTACTGATTAACCCATGAAAATNAATATTTCACAAATAAATATAGACAGAAGGTGATATGCAGAAATAGACTGACCTGTGAGAAGTCGATATTCTCCACCTCTTTCTTAAGGACATCTCTGATGCAGTCCCGAAGAGGGATGCCGCTGTTCACATACACTTTGTTGGCCAAGTCTATCACATAGTCACTCGTGTTGCTCTGTCTCTCTGCGGTTCTGTAGGGCATCTTAATTATTATATTTAATTCATGCGTTTATATACACTCATAAATAACAAGTTAAAGAGGACTCTAATATTTAATTATACATATAGTAATTAAAATGACAAGTGAAGAATGTGAGTGGACTCACAGACGGTCGAGGGCCCTGTAGGTAGCCAGAGTGGTTGATGGGTCTCTGAGACGAAGGGTGTCCTGCAGCTGCTGACGAGTCCTGCCAGCAGACCCAAAGTAGGCCAGGACCAGGGCGGCCCACACGCTGTAGGGCGAGAAGAAAAAGTTTCCTGTGGCGGTGGGTGGATTGAGCTGCTTGAAGAGGTCCAAGCTGAAGGGGGTGATGTGGGCCAGGTCAGGTGTGGAGGTCACCACCAGCTTGTCATTGTTGGAGATACACTGAGGCCTCACCACACTCACCAGCGTCACCACCAACACTGCTGCACGCCACAGCTTCCTCATCCTCTGGAACATAGTATAAGAACATTAGAATTAAGAAGCAGCACCAGCAGACTAATGGTCAGACTAATGGTCAGACTAATGGTCAATACTTGGATGATCACATTCCCCTCCAGCTCCCTCTCACCAATGTGCCGATCTAATCTATAATTTAAACCAGGTAACTGCTTGTCTCAAGAGTGCATGCCAGCAACCCATTCTAATCAACAATCTTGTTTCCAAAAAAGTACGTCACTATATCCCTTCTCTAACGAAATGTCTACAGCTTGCACTTATTCCAAGTTTTGACAGGTTCTCCCGGTTTTAGCACTCCTACACACAGAAATCACAATAACGTGATGCATCAATGAACAAATCCACAATGGGGTGAATGGGGGAGTGGTGTAAAACCCAGGTTTGTGTCTCGGAGAGGCTGCAGGATCCAAGTAAGGGCAGTTAAACTTCTGGTTGCAACTCTTTTGACCATGTCGTAGCTCAGTCGATTAAGGCAGCATCTGGGATGACCTCAGATGTAGGTTCGAGTCCTCGTCACGGTCGTTGTGGATTTGTTTAGAACCCCTGTTTATATTGCCTTTTTTATGCCTATAATCAGCTTTAAAACCTTGATCATATGTGGCTTTTTCCTGTGCCTCATTAGCGAATGCAGATTCAGACACTTCAGGAGGGTTTGACATATTGCAGAACAGATGCTTGGGGATAGTCTCATTAAACTGTGCAGGCCCCAAAGTTTCCCTTTAAGGCAGTTCTGCTCTCATGACAACCCTCTATAATGTCGGTGGAGAAACTTCAGAAACACTGTGTGTTTCTGAAGTTGGGGAGTAAGGTGGGGGACTCTCTTTGCCCGCCACCCGAGTGCTTGTTGGTCAGACGTAAGGTGGGGGACTCTCTTTGCCCGCCACCCGAGTGCTTGTGGGTCAGACGTAAGGTAGGGGACCACTCTGCCCTTCCACCCGAGTGCTGGTGGGTCAGACGTAAGGTGGGGGACCACTCTGCCCTTCCACCCGAGTGCTTGTGGGTCAGACGTAAGGTAGGGGACCACTCTGCCCTTCCACCCGAGTGCTGGTGGGTCAGACGTAAGGTGGGGGACCACTCTGCCCTTCCACCCGAGTGCTGGTGGGTCAGACGTAAGGTGGGGGACCACTCTGCCCTTCCACCCGAGTGCTGGTGGGTCAGAGGTAAGGTGGGGGACCACTCTGCCCTTCCACCCGAGTGCTGGTGGGTCAGACGTAAGGTAGGGGACCACTCTGCCCTTCCACCCGAGTGCTGGTGGGTCAGACGTAAGGTGGGGGACCACTCTGCCCTTCCACCCGAGTGTTGGTGGGTCAGACGTAAGGTGGGGGACCACTCTGCCCTTCCACCCGAGTGCTGGTGGGTCAGACGTAAGGTAGGGGACCACTCTGCCCTTCCACCCGAGTGTTGGTGGGTCAGACGTAAGGTGGGGACCACTCTGCACTTCCACCCGAGTGCTGGTGGGTCAGACGTAAGGTAGGGGACCACTCTGCCCTTTCACCCGAGTGCTGGTGGATCAGACGTCAACTCGTGGACGAGCTACAGTAGGCGCCCATAGAGTTGTTGTTATTTCAGTAGAAATCCATTTGTTGTGACTTTTATGTCTCGGAGGTTTAGTGGTAAAGAAAGCGACTGGCAATGCCGGGGTCGTAGGTTCGCGCCCACCTATAATCCTACTGGATTTTCTCATTTATAGTATCACTGTGAGAGGACAGATTTACTAGCTATCTTATATGGGCATTAGAGAGTGCACAGTAACATTTGGTGGTTCTCACAGTTCACCAGAGTGCGTGCACTCAGTCAAGTTTCTTTAGAACGATATTTGACACTGCCTTGTTGGGTATCTTGTGATAGCTCTCGTCATCAGGAGTCCATGGGTACCACGGTAGGTACCAATGGTAGGCGACGTGGGTATCCACATGGTGGGTATCCATACCCACTAAAACCCCAATGGAGTTTTACCCCAATGGGGTTTTACCGGTGGTGCCCAACAACGGGCTACCTCTAGTGCCCAACCAGGGGCTACCGGTGGTGCCCAACCAGGGGCTACCAGTGGTGCCCAACCAGGGGCTACCGGTGGTGCCCAACCAGAGGCTACCAGTGGTGCCCAACAAAAGGCTACCGGTGGTACCCAACCAGGGGCTACCAACGGTGCCCAACCACGGGCTACCAGTGGTGCAAAACCAGGGGCTACCGGTGGTGCCCAACCAGGGGCTACCAGTGGTGCCCAACCAGGAGCTACCGGTGGTGCCTAACCTCTTGTGCCCAACCAGAGGCTACCAGTGGTGCCCAACCAAAGGCTACCGGTGGTGCCCAACCAGGGGCTACTGGTGGTGCCCAACCACGGGCTACCGGTGGTGCCCAACCAGGGGCTACCAGTGGTGCCCAGCCAGGGGCTACTGGTGGTGCCCAACCAGGGGCTACTGGTGGTGCCCAACCAGGGGCTACCGGTGGTGCCCAACCACGGGCTACTGGTGGTGCCCAACCACGGGCTACCGGTGGTGCCCAACCACGGGCTACCTGTGGTGCCCAGCCACGGGCTACCGGTGGTGCCCAACCACGGGCTACTGGTGGTGCCCAACCGGTGGTGCCAAACTGGTGGCGCCCAACCAGGTGCTACCAGTGGTGCCCAACTACGGGCTACTGGTGGTGCCCAACCAGGGGCTACCGGTGGTGCCCAACCGGTTGTGCCAAACCGGTGGCGCCCAACCAGGTGCTACCGGTGGCACCCAACCAGGGGCTACCGGTGGGCAGGAACTGTGAGTTCCGGGGCTGATCCCGAAGTTGGTGAAGAAGGGCACTGGGACTCCAACCCCGGAGACCGCCGTGGACGCTGCCGAAGAAGAACCACCTCATCAAGGGTATGAACGACCCCAGCCTCCTGAAGCAGAGCCTGGGCCGCACGAAACCTCGGGAAGTGGACGTCCCGGTCCCGCACCTACGGGTTCCAGACAAAGATCGTCACAGCCCCCTTTCACCCGAGGCCGGCTTCCTTAAAGACCAAGCAGAAGGAAGAGTGATAATTATTAAATACAACTATTATTATTATTATAATTATTATAATAATTATTAAAATAATAACATAAATAATTAAAAATTATCACTCTTTAATTCATTCCTATTAAGAATTCCCCACTTCTGCAGCAGGTCGTGTGTACTCGAGTCCTTGTAAGGACTGCAAATACACATGTACATCAGAACATGTACATGACAGATCCAGAACAGAACATAAACTGGATCTGTCATGTTTTTAATATTGTTCAAAGATTCAAAGTTATATAACCAAATTCCTTCCCTATGGTAAACACCTGCGTTTTCTCAGCTAGGCTTGTGTAATTTCCCACCCCTAGGCTGCTTTTATTAGACAATCCAGCTATCATAGCTTGTGGAGTAGTATGTGACTTTTCCCTACCTACATGGAGGTACAGTTTATCATAGCTTGTGGAGTGGTGTGTGACCTTTCCATACCTACGTGGAGGTAGAGTTTCTGAAATATTTGTCAGGGATGCGTCCCCCGGAAGGAATAATTTGGTATACCAGTTTACTTGTTTAAAATGTCCGTTTGCTATTATGTTTCAAACTGCTTATGTAAGCTGCTATGACATATTTAATGAACTTAATGTTTGTTGGTTAGATAAAATATCAGCTAAATAAATAAAATATTGAAAGTAGGTTGTAAAGTGTCAACACTGTGCTTGGGCTTCTCATGTGTACCATGGTGTTCCATTTTCTCTGATTCTTTATATGTTAAACATGCATTATTAAGTTGATTAATGTTAGTTTGAGGCAAAGTAGGCCAGTTTCTTCTCCTCTAGTTTCTTCTTAAAATTCACTTTAGTTATTCATTCGGTCCCATTATTACCCCCTTATTACCATGTGTTACGACATCAACGCTTTCTATGGAGTGAGGTGTGGTGATATCAACGCGATCTACTGACCTGTACTCCACCTCCCAGGTATTAGGTGAGACGCAGACAACGCCATCTGTTGGCGGTGGTGTGGCGTCTGTGAAAAGTTCCTATTTCATACCTCAGTTAGGAAGTGAGATCGATGATGACGACCTCAAGCGAGTGAAGTAACGACATCAACGCCATCTAGATTGTGCATTCGATTACAGTTTCAGTTCCCCGGTGAAAGGTAGATATCCTATGTTCTCCGTGTATACTTTCTGTCTGGTTAATGACTTTCATGTCCGCAGAGGTGACGTGAAGCGTCTATTACTCTGTGGAAATCATTTCACCTCGGGCCGTCCTGATTTCCTGACTTGTCTCCATAGAGGGTACAAGTGGTCGCCGTTGTAGTAGACAGTGTGTTAGTTGTTGTACTTCAGCAGTGTAATTGTGAGGACCGATGTACCCGGAGTTTAGCCAAGAGGAGTTACACGACGATAGTAGTGGCTGTCTGTTGAGAAGTGCTGCTAATGTGTTGCTGGAGACTTCTGCCAGGGTGTTTCTGGAGAGCAGATGTGGGGGTATTGGTACGCAGTGACGAAACGGTGTGGACTGGTCCATGTTGAGGAAGGTGAAGGCCTTCCATTACATTGCCTCTGGTGGTGCTGTATGTTCACTACCATGCCTCTAGTGGTGCTGCATGTTCACTACCGTGCCTCTGGTGGGGCTGCATGTTCACTACCGTGCCTCTGGTGGGGCTGAATGTTCACTACCGTGCTCTGGTGGTGCTGCATGTTCACTACCGTGCTCAGGTGTTGCTGCATGTTCACTACCGTGCCTCTGGTGGTGCTGCATGTTCACTACCATGCCTCTGGTGGTGCTCCATGTTCACTACCATGCCTCTGGTGGTGCTGCATGTTCACTACCGTGCTCTGGTGGGGCTGCATGTTCACTACCGTGCCTCTGGTGGTGCTGTATGTTCACTACCATGCCTCTAGTGGTGCTGTATGTTCACTACAGTGCTCTGGTGGTGCTGCATGTTCACTACCGTGCTCTGGTGGTGCTGCATGTTCACTACCGTGCCTCTGGTGGTGCTGTATGTTCACTACCATGCCTCTGGTGGTGCTGTATGTTCACTACCATGCCTCTGGTGGTGTTGCATGTTCACTACCGTGCCTCTGGTGGTGCTCCATGTTCACTACCGTGCCTCTGGTGGTGCTGTATGTTCACTACCATGCCTCTGGTGGTGCTCCATGTTCACTACCGTGCTCTGGTGGTGCTGCATGTTCACTACCGTGCCTCTGGTGGGGCTGTATGTTCACTACCGTGCTCTGGTGGTGCTGCATGTTCACTACCGTGCCTCTGGTGGTGCTGTATGTTCACTACCATGCCTCTGGTGGTGCTCCATGTTCACTACCGTTCTCTGGTGGTGCTGCATGTTCACTATCGTGCCTCTGGTGGGGCTCCATGTTCACTACCGTGCCTCTGGTGGTGCTGTATGTTCACTACCGTGCTTCTGGTGGTGCTGCATGTTCACTACCGTGCTCTGGTGGTGCTCCATGTTCACTACCATGCCTCTGGTGGTGCTGCATGTTCACTACCGTGCTCTGGTGGGGCTGCATGTTCACTACCGTGCCTCTGGTGGTGCTGTATGTTCACTACCATGCCTCTAGTGGTGCTGTATGTTCACTACAGTGCTCTGGTGGTGCTGCATGTTCACTACCGTGCTCTGCTGGTGCTCCATGTTCACTACCGTGCCTCTGGTGGTGCTGTATGTTCACTACCATGCCTCTGGTGGTGCTGTATGTTCACTACCATGCCTCTGGTGGTGTTGCATGTTCACTACCGTGCCTCTGGTGGTGCTCCATGTTCACTACCGTGCCTCTGGTGGTGCTGTATGTTCAATACCATGCCTCTGGTGGTGCTCCATGTTCACTACCGTGCTCTGGTGGTGCTGCATGTTCACTACCGTGCCTCTGGTGGGGCTGTATGTTCACTACCGTGCTCTGGTGGTGCTGCATGTTCACTACCGTGCTCTGGTGGTGCTGCATGTTCACTACCGTGCTCTGGTGGTGCTGCATGTTCACTACCGTGCCTCTGGTGGTACTCCATGTTCACTACCGTGCCTCTGGTGATGCTCCATGTTCACTACCGTGCCTCTGGTGGTGCTCCATGTTCACTACCGTGCCTCTGGTGGTGCTGTATGTTCACTACCATGCCTCTGGTGGTGCTCCATGTTCACTACCGTTCTCTGGTGGTGCTGCATGTTCACTACCGTGCCTCTGGTGGGCTCCATGTTCACTACCGTGCCTCTGGTGGTGCTGTATGTTCACTACCGTGCCTCTGGCGGTGCTGCATGTTCACTACCGTGCTCTGGTGGTGCTGCATGTTCACTACCATGCCTCTGGTGGTGCTGTATGTTCACTACCGTGCTCTGGTGGTGCTGTATGTTCACTACCGTGCTCTGGTGGTGCTGCATATTCACTATTCCCTCTGGTGGTGCTGCATGTTCACAACCGTGCCTCTGGTGGTGCTGCATGTTCACTACCATGCCTCTGGTGGTGCTGCACGTTCACTACCGTGCCTCTGGTGGTGCTGTATGTTCACTACCATTCCTCTGGTGGTGCTGCATGTTCACTACCGTGCCTCTGGTGGTGCTGCATGTTCACTACCGTGCTCTGGTGGTGCTGCATGTTCACTACCATGCCTCTGGTGATGCTCCATGTTCACTACCGTGCTCTGGTGGTGCTGCATGTTCACTACCGTGCCTCTTGTGGTGCTCCATGTTCACTACTGTGCTCTGGTGGTGCTCCATGTTCACTACCATGCCTCTGGTGGTGCTCCATGTTCACTACCATGCCTCTGGTGGTGCTGCATGTTCACTACCGTGCCTCTGGTGGTGCTGCATGTTCACTACCGTGCTCTGGTGGTGCTGCATGTTCACTACCATGCCTCTGGTGGTGCTCCATGTTCACTACCGTGCTCTGGTGGTGCTGCATGTTCACTACCGTGCCTCTTGTGGTGCTCCATGTTCACTACTGTGCTCTGGTGGTGCTGCATGTTCACTACCGTGCCTCTGGTGGTGCTCCATGTTCACTACCATGCCTCTGGTGGTGCTGCATGTTCACTACCGTGCCTCTGGTGGTGCTGCATGTTCACTACCGTGCCTCTGGTGGTGCTGTATGTTCACTACCATGCCTCTGGTGGTGCTGTATGTTCACTACCGTGCCTCTGGTGGTGCTCCATGTTCACTACCGTGCCTCTGGTGGTGCTGCATGTTCACTACCATGCCTCTGGTGGTGCTGCATGTTCACTACCGTGCCTCTGGTGGTGCTGTATGTTCACTACCATGCCTCTGGTGGGGCTGTATGTTCACTACCGTGCCTCTGGTGGTGCTGTATGTTCACTACCGTGCTCTGGTGGTGCTCCATGTTCACTACCGTGCTCTGGTGGCGCTCCATGTTCACTACCATGCCTCTGGTGGTGCTCCATGTTCACTACCATGCCTCTGGTGGTGCTGTATTTTCACTACCGTGCCTCTGGTGGTGCTCCATGTTCACTACCGTGCCTCTGGTGGTGCTGCATGTTCACTACCATGCCTCTGGTGGTGCTGCACGTTCACTACCGTGCCTCTGGTGGTGCTGTATGTTCATTACCATGCCTCTGGCGGTGCTGCATGTTCACTACCGTGCCTCTGGTGGTGCTGCATGTTCACTACCGTGTTCTGGTGGTGCTGCATGTTCACTATCATGCCTCTGGTGGTGCTCCATGTTCACTACCGTGCTCTGGTGGTGCTGCATGTTCACTACCGTGCCTCTGTGGTGGTTCATGTTCACTACTGTGCTCTGGTGGTGCTCCATGTTCACTACCATGCCTCTGGTGGTGCTCCATGTTCACTACCATGCCTCTGGTGGTGCTGCATGTTCACTACCGTGCCTCTGGTGGTGCTGCATGTTCACTACCGTGCTCTGGTGGTGCTGCATGTTCACTACCATGCCTCTGGTGGTGCTCCATGTTCACTACCGTGCTCTGGTGGTGCTGCATGTTCACTACCGTGCCTCTTGTGGTGCTCCATGTTCACTACTGTGCTCTGGTGGTGCAGCATGTTCACTACCGTGCCTCTGGTGGTGCTCCATGTTCACTACCATGCCTCTGGTGGTGCTGCATGTTCACTACCGTGCCTCTGGTGGTGCTGCATGTTCACTACCGTGCCTCTGGTGGTGCTGTATGTTCACTACCATGCCTCTGGTGGTGCTGTATGTTCGCTACCGTGCCTCTGGTGGTGCTCCATGTTCACTACCGTGCCTCTGGTGGTGCTGCATGTTCACTACCATGCCTCTGGTGGTGCTGCATGTTCACTACCGTGCCTCTGGTGGTGCTGTATGTTCACTACCATCCCTCTGGTGGGGCCTTATGTTCACTACCGTGCCTCTGGTGGTGCTGTATGTTCACTACCGTGCTCTGGTGGTGCTCCATGTTCACTACCGTGCTCTGGTGGTGCTCCATGTTCACTACCATGCCTCTGGTGGTGCTCCATGTTCACTACCATGCCTCTGGTGGTGCTGCATGTTCACTAGCGTGCCTCTGGTCGCGCTGTATGTTCACTACCATGCCTCTGGTGATGCTGTATGTTCACTACCGTGCCTCTGGTGGTGCTGTATGTTCACTACCGTGCCTCTGGTGGTGCTGTATGTTCACTACCGTGCCTCTGGTGGTGCTGTATGTTCACTACCGTGCCTCTGGTGGTGCTGTATGTTCACTACCGTGCCTCTGGTGGTGCTACATGTTCACTACTATGCCTCTGGTGGTGCTGCATGTTCACTACCATTCCTCTGGTGGTGCTGCATGTTCACTACCGTGCCTCTGGTGGTGCTCCATGTTCACTACCGTGCCTCTGGTGGTGCTGCATGTTCACTATAGTGCCTCTGGTGGTGCTCCATGTTCACTACCGTGCCTCTGGTGGTGCTCCATGTTCACTACCGTGCTCTGGTGGGGCTCCATGTTCACTACCGTGCCTCTGGTGGGGCTGCATGTTCACTACCATGCCTCTGGTGGGGCTGCATGTTCACTACCGTGCCTCTGGTGGGGCTGCATGTTCACTACCGTGCCTCTGGTGGTGCTGCATGTTCACTACCGTGCCTCTGGTGGGGCTGCATGTTCACTACCGTGCCTCTGGTGGGCTGCATGTTCACTACCGTGCCTCTGGTGGGGCTGCATGTTCACTACCGTGCCTCTGGTGGGGCTGCATGTTCACTACCATGCCTCTGGTGGTGCTGCATGTTCACTACCGTGCATCTGGTGGGGCTCCATGTTCACTACCGTGCCTCTGGTGGGGCTGCATGTTCACTCCCACAGTTACACACAGTAACCCACAGTTACACACTCCCCACACACTTACACACTCCCCTCACAGTTTCACACAGTTAAACACTCCCACATAATTTACACACGCTCCCACACACTCAAGACTGCTCTATCATGCTGCATACAACACCACATTTTCAAAAATAGTTTAGGTGCGAATATGTCACCAAATTCCGCTGGAACAAGACTATATAAACGGCATTAGTTCTTGACGATAATTTTAGTTTGTCTTGTCCGTGGGTTTGCTTCCAACAACTTAACATCCTTAGCTTGATACTCAAGACTGGTCTCTGTGAAGTACTTCAGGCACTGTGCCCCTGCACCCGTGCACTGAAGTTGCCACCTACGCACCTGCTCTCTATGCGATACATTGCTCTGTGGGCGTGAACGGCCTCAATAATCCATCTGTACTTATCTGCTGCTGTCAATCCCATTGCAGAAAGATTAGGGTATGCCACACGCTATCTTCATCTTGTCATTGTTGCTGTTCACTCTGTAGCTTGTCCCGCCTCATGCTTCCTCTGTTTTGGACTAGTTGGAAGCCAGAATCATTATCATCCTCCGCTGCCCCGGAGGGCCACAGGTGGGGACCCCACCACCGGAGGGCCCCCAGGTGGGGACCCCACCACCGGAGGGCCCCCAGGTGGGACCCCACCACCGGAGGGCCCCCAGGTGGGGACCCCACAATGGAGGGCCCCCAGGTGGGGACCCCACCACCGGAGGGCCCCCCAGTGGGGACCCCCCACCGGAGTCCCCCAGGTGGTACCCCACAAATGGAGGGCCCCCAGGTGGGGACCCCACACCGGAGGCCCCCAGGTGGGGACCCCACCACCGAGGGCCCCCAGGTGGGACCCCACCATGGAGGGCCCCCAGGGGGGACCCCACCACCGGAGGGCCCCCAGGTGGGGACCCCACCACCGGAGGCCCCATGTGGGGACCCACCACCGAGGGCCCCCAGGGGGACCCCACAATGGAGGGCCCCCAGGTGGGACCCCACCACCGTAGGGGCCCCAGGTGGGGACCCCACAATGGA